>PVIR01022389.1:0-28216 GCA_004026965.1 Petromus typicus
CCTTAGAACTAAGTTTCTCTTGTTTATAAACTGTCTAGTTTACAGTATTTTCAGCAGCCTGAAGAGAGTAAGATGAACACTTCCACTTTATGCTACAAAAACAAAGAAAAATATATCATTGCTTCTTTCATTGATTATTAGTGATAGGGAATGGGCTTGGTATTTGTTTACTTAATTTATAAATTATTCTTTGTGTTAGCTTCTCAATGTTTTTCTTACATAGCATGCAATTATTAAGACAACATCATTTGCTCATTATTTGTCTTCTTCACAGAGAATGTTTGTGTGTGTTGGTATTTTTTTGGTTGGTTGTGTGTTGGTATCTTGACCCAGACTGAGAGGATGAGATGCAGAGGGAGGACAGACCTTGGGGGTGATTTTGGGGAATCACTTTCTCTTTTATTGTGCAGGAACATAGCTTACAGGGTAACCCGTCTATTGGCCGAGGCCTGGAGTGTCAGGACAAAGGGAGGATGTTCAGGCGATCTGGGCTAGTCACTCAGGGTGCTCAATGCACAGGGGGGCATGGCGCAGTGCCCTAGAGCCTGGACTGTGGTGCAGCACACCTTGCTTAGAAAGACTTCAACATTACTTACATGTTTTTTTTAATCTTTTTTGATAAAAGTTTTCACTTGACTTAAAGAATTTTGTTTAGTCAGTTTTAGAATTCTTAAATGTTTGCTTCATTGTCTCTAAATTTAGAAAATCTTGACTTTTATTTCTGTTCTATTTTTTTCCTGATTTTTCTGTGGTATAGTTTTCAACCCTGTAACTCAATTAGTTTTGATTTTGGAGTAGTAACTAAGTGGAGTTAGTAGGTAAGTTTTTGTTTATATTTACAACCAGTTTTTCTAACATATTGTCAAACAAGCTTTCTTTTCTCAATTATTCATAGTGCTGCCTATAGAACGTATAAAATTCCTGTAAGCACTGATATTTGTTTTCTAACATCTGTTTTGTTTGGTTAACTTCTGCTCATTCTTATTTCTAATTTAATTATAATATCTTTGTAATATAATTTTAATATAGACTTGAACCTTGTGTTTTAGAGACTTTGTTTGCATTCTTTTCTATTTACATGTAATGATGAAGTTTAGAGTTATTTCATTTTATCCCCTTTCCCCTGCCTAATGTTTAGTGTGAGGAAATATGTCTATAGATTAATTTTGGAAGAATTCACTTCTTTATAACCTTTAGATTTTTTGGTACAGTATTTCCTAATTTAGTTCTTTCACTTTTTGCATTAGGGTTAGCAATTTTGTTATCTATTGCTACCTCTCAGTAGGATGCATTTATTCACTTTCATACAAGTTTTAAATGCACATCCTTTGAGCCCCTCAGAATAAGATCCCTTTGGAAAATTTTAACAGATTTTATTTGGGGACATAGGGTAAGGAACTCGTTTTACCATTTCACTGATTTTTTTTTTCCTCTGTGAGTTTAGCGTCTATTCTTTTTAAAGTTATTTACAAATTCCAACAACTTTTAATTGAGTCTTAATAGCTCATTATATTTCCTCTATCATATGTACATATTTATACATAAATGTGTAATTATGTTATGTAGGAATATGTTAGATGCATTAGTTCATATGTTTGTATATTTATATATTTTGAATTCTATGTGAAGATTTTTTCCAGAAATGAAAAATTGAATGTATACATTAAATTAGTGGAATGTTGAATCAGTACTACTGAAATGATGCCTTTAAAATAGCATGATTTAGGCCTTCAGACTTCTACTTGCAAGAACATAATATTTTCTAGAACACAATATTCCAGAATAGCTATTTAGAAGTAGGATCAGATGTGTGGGGACTATTGCTGCTTTCCTACTCCAATTATTTTCAAACATAAAGGTTCAAGAAATCATGCAGTGCCTTCAAGGACTCCCAGAAACTGAGAAAATGGTGGCCTTTTGTTGGACAGTGCCTTAAAGCGAGAATGGACACTGAACATGTGAGAGTATCACTAGTATCTTCACTACTTTTCTAACTGTTGAGACAAAATAACTGATGCCTAAAGTTAAAAGAGGAAAACTTTATTTGACTTATAAATTATGGAGATTTCAGTTCATAGTTGGTTGGTTCCAAGGCAGGATGACACGGCAGAGTGGCATCTCAGAGCAAAAACAGTCCATGGCAAAGCAGGGCAGGCAGAAGGTAGCCCGCAGAGAAGTAGCAACCAGCAAGGAAAAAGCAAAAAACCATGGGACCTGCCTAGATCTCATCATGCTCATTAATGTCCCCTGCATTCTATGGACCTTGACAGCACTCGGGCTTGGGGCTTGTGCTGCTGCAACACCTGACTGCTAATGTTTATTATTTTTTCCTCTGAAGGATTTTTTGAACCATTATAATGTAAAAGTAACTTTTTTTTGCCTTTTACAATGAAAAATTTCTAAATGAAACTTATTATTTATTAATTTCAGTTTTATAGAAAAATAAAAATTTTTGCAGTAAGGAATTGTAATTTTACACATTAGCATTTTTCTTTCTCTGCTTTGTTCATGGATGTACATATATGTAGCACATGAACACATATATGTGTATTATTTTCTTTTTACCAAATGAATTTAAATTGGAAATTTGTTGCCTTTCACCCCTACATACTTCCATGTGCATTTCTCAAAAACAAAGACATTCTCTTACATAAGGCTGAATCATTATCAACATCAACAGATACTTTTTTTTTTTTTTTTTTTGAGACAGGGTCTAGCTTTGTAGTTCAGGCTGGTCCTGAGCTCAGCCTTGAACTCACAGCAAACAGCAATCCTCCTGCCTCTGCCTCCTGAGTGCTGGGATTATAGATGTGAGCTTTGACTTATAGATTATGGTAGTAGTAGTACTGATTATGACTTATAGATTATGGTAGTAGTACTGATTCACCATACCCAGCATTGTGGAATGTGGCACTGATTACTGGTGGGTGTTAATCACCATGCCCGGCATTGTTGTATGTGGTTACCAGGGATCAAATCAGAGCACTTGTACTTGCAAGGCTGGTGCAGGAACTACAGAGCTAAATCCCCCACCCAATATCAACAGATCTTATTCTAATTTTATCAATTATCCCACAATTGTCCTCCACAGAAAATAAAATATATTATTGATTCTAGCTGCCAAACTAGAAGCACAAGAGGTATTTAAATGTTATGTCTATTTAGTCCCTTTATTCTGTCCCTGAGCTTTTGTCCTTATAACGTTAACAATTGTGAAAAATATGAGTGAGTTATTTTGTGGCAACTTTCTTCTAATTCTAATTCTTAACTAATTCCAAAAGTGTAACCTGGGAGTTGCTGCTGAGCTCTGGGTAGCTAAATTTTTCCATGTCTGACCTGAAGACATTAACCTCTAATATATGATTAAATAAGTCAAATATATATGGTCAGAAATAAGGTACGAGAATTGTCATTTGCAGAGCCCCCTCTAAGAACAATGAAGAAGCATTTCATTTAATTGGCACATCATCTTGTAACATATACAATTATTGTCATTACATCATTATGATCACCCCATTTTACAAGTAAGGAAACAATATTCAATGACCAGGACCTGTCAAAAGCTACATCATTGGCACTACCTAGACCTTGACTCTGGCAGGATATTCTAACCTGCCGTGCATTACAAGTTTCCACACAATATCTGTCATACATTTGATCTCCCATTTTCAGCTTCTCACACTAGAGAAATGATATGGTATTTACACATCTGTGTCCTATTTATGTCACTTATGAGTATAACCTCAAAGTGCATCCATTTAGATATAAAAGGTCTCGTGTTTTTCTTTATTTATGGCTGTATAGAACCTCACGTTACAGAAAACCCACATCTTATTTATCCACTCACCAAGTGATGGGCATTTAGGTCATTTCCAAGATTTAGATGTTACAAATTGTGCTGCTCTATACATGGGTACACATATGTCACTGTGATATGATATTTTAAATTCAGTCTTGAATATACCCAGCAGAGAAATAGCAGGGTCAAATGAAGAGTAAACATGACAATTCTCACAAATGTGAAACCCAAATACAAACAAAAATCCACTTGTCCTTAGATATAAAGACGCTGTCCTGGGTGGGACCTAAGAAAGAGGAAATGAGAGCAAATAGTGGACAGGAGGCCTCGTGCTGGGTTCCAGAAATGTCTTTTATGACTGCACAACAAGTTCAGTAGGAAACAGAAATTGCTCTGAGCAGGACAAGAACTTTGGCCCAAGGAGCAGAGAAGCTCCAGCGAGAGTAGTTTAGGGTGGAAAAGGGATGAAAAGAGGAATGTGGGTTCCAGAAGGTGCGGTCAAGCTGAGACCCAACAGGGCTGGCAAACAGCAATGTTCTGGAACCAACCATCCCCCAGCCTTTTCTTTTTAATCTTAAAAATTCTATCATTTGAGTGTCCCTGAGCTTTTATGGAGAAATTTTTGTTGTGCTGTAGAGTGTCTCTTATTTTGACTTTTCCTCTGCCACCAGCACTTCCTGTGCTCTAGAATTTAGCTCTACATATTTGCTTGGAAAGTGATTCAATTCTCTGAAAGAAATACCATCTACTAGTGTTAGGCTTTGCTTCTCCATCAAGTTCTCAGGTGAGGTTAATTCTTCTGAACTGAGACAGGTCTTTTGGAGTTCTGTTCAGCTTATTCTAATCTTTTTCTTTCTTTAAAATTTTTCTGCGTTTTTAGGGTATAACTGACAGAAATGTTATATATTTAGAATGAAAATATAATGTTTCAAGAATACACACACGTGATTATCACCTCCATCAGCAGGCTTTTCCTTGCTATTCTCTGAATACCACTACAAAAGAGGAAAAGTTTATTTCAAAGGCTTAAGTCTATGGCCACTTGAACTCGTTTATTCTAGACTTATCATGCTGAGGAGCATGGGGTGTTTACCTCATGGTGGCTGCCAGGAACTGAGGAAAGGAGAGAGAGGGACAGACAGGGGTGTGGCTGGAAACAAAATATATTCTTCAAAGGCACACACCTAAGACACAGTTCCTCGAGCCAGGCTCAAACACCCAGGATTTCCACCATCAGCTAATAGCTCATCAAACTAAGAATCTATGAGTGCATGAGTTCATTCATGAGGTTGGAACTTCTTGATTTACCCACCTTCCAGAGGCCCTACCTCTCAACACTATTGCAATGGAGTCAAGTTTTTCACATGTGAACTTTTGAGGACATTTAAAATCTCAAACATAACATTTCCTTTCTTAAAGTTCTTACATCACTAATCCCCTTGCAATCCTCTCCAATCCCTCACCTGTCTTCTCCACTTTATGTCTTCCACTTCTGCAGACTTCCTCCCTCTTAGGCATCTCTGTCACATTTCTAGGGAAAAATCATATAGCTTATAGCTACTCTTAGTTTAGCAACAACCACAGCCCCACTCTCAACTCCTGTGAAGAAAAAGTCCTCCCTTGCCTTTCGGTAAGACTGAACAGCCTCCATTACTCCTTCCATCTGTGCTCAGTGTGAATTCTCATTGCTCTGCTCTCTTCAGTCTTAGGAGTGTGTAACACCCACAGGCCTTGCCTTGCAGCCATTTGTAATAAACTCCTAAAGAGGATAGTGGGCAAATATCTGAAATACCCTCTTCTGAAGATTAAGCGTGCAACAGGATTTGCCCCTGCCATGTCCGTTTAATTGTGGCTTATTTATTTAATATTAAAATGCTCTCAGATATACATAAACCATCTGCTTTTTCTCTATACTAGCTGAGCCCTGATGCATTAAGCATCTGTAAAGCTATTTCACTTAATGTCATTAAAGATAGGAATGTGCTAATGTAAATACTAATTGGAAAGCTTGAGTAGTTTTTCCAAGTTTTCAATCATGCTGTTTGCTGAATTATTATTCTGGATTAGTCTATTTTAGGTACAATTTCAGAGTATCATCAAAGTCTTACTCCAATATTTAGATCCCAAATGACAAATTTAATAGCTTTAGTTAACATCCCAATGATGTGGGCTTAATTTTATGGTTCACCTACTTTTTCTATTTACTTTTCTCAGCTGTAGCCAAGCTGAAAAAGTATGAGAGCAGCCTGATTGCAATGAAAAGAAAATGCTGCCTTCCTCAGTAAAAGGAAAAACCTAGATTCTCTTTTCAAGCTGGCTCATGAAAGGGATTTCCCCATGATTCCCACACTCTTGTCTGCCATGATGCCCCTTCCTGGGATGTTTCAGCTCACATCAGGAGCTGTGATTCTTTTCTGTAGGTCTTGTATTTCTGGTATAAAGAGCAGGAGAACTAATGAATTACTGTCCTGAGTTTTCCTGAAGAGGTAGTATGAAGAAAATAAGAAATCTCTCTTTTTTGGTCAAGAATCTCCAGCCACTCAGGGCTTTCCAGAGACCACCACTGTGACTGATTTCTTTTAGATTCTTCCTGACACATTTTATCTTTAGACAAATAATCATGTAGTCCCTTCCCTCTCCATTCATGAAAAGTGGCCGACCCAATACACTATTACTGGTGGATCTCTCTTCATTTTAGTTTGCAAATCCTCCAGCACAAAAGTGTCCTCATCTTTCCTGATTGCACAATGAAGCATTGCCTGGCTATATCAAAATTATTTAAGCATTTCCTATAAACAGGCATTTGGGTTGTTTCTAATCTTCTCTTACTATCAAGATGCTTCAGTGTAAAAAATGAGTGACTTCTTTCCAAGCATTACTATATCTTTTGGGCAACTTTCTAAAAATTGTTGCGTTCAAGGATAAGTACTTCTTTAATGTTAAGAAACAGTGCTAACTTTACACTAATATTTCAATTTATACACTTTTCTAAATGAGTAATTTGAAAGAAGAATTTCCAAACAAATCTTGGAATAATAAGGAGAGTGAAGTACCTGGACATCTTGTGGACTCACCATTAACCTAAGGGGACATGCTATGATTGATGGGTGTTACAGTTTGTATCTAAAATGTCCCCCAAAGCCTCATAGATTCAGGTGAGGCTTTTCAGAGGTGGATCTAGGATCACACCCTGGATCTAGGGTGTGTGAATATGGATTAGAGGTGTGTGATGACTAAATGATCCTACTGATGGTTTTACATAGTTCTGGGTGTGGATGATGGGAAGGCCATCCTGAGTGAGTAGCCTTGCGGCCTGAATGAAATAAAAAGAAAAGGAAGTTCAACATTTCTGCTTTGTTTCCTGCCCCCTGCCTACCCTGCCATGGACTGTTTCTCCTCTATGATGCCCTTCTGGCATGCCACTCTGTCTTGGAGCCAGCCAACTATAAACTTAGTCCTCAACAAACTGTGAGCTAAAATGAAAGCTCCTTTCGCTTATGGATATTGCATATTTTGTCACTGCAGTGAGGAAGTAACTAAGACTGAGTTATGGCTCATTCTTTAATGTGTGCTGTATTGGAAGAATGCTTTTCTTCTTACTTCACTGCTTGGTTTGTTCAAAGCAGAAACGATCTGTTGGAGGGAGGTAGTTGCTTTTTCCTTTCCCATCAGCCTCAGCCTTTAATCTGAGGTAATAACTCCATTCAAGGAATATAAAGCTACTGAAATTCTCTCAGCATATTTTTCCCATTTCTATTCTGAAACCTTGCCTCTAATCTAATCATAATTGATAGCAGAGGATGAGTACAAGGAATGAGTGGGAGGCAAAAAGAAAAGGGAGGCAGAGGGGACATGGAAAGGTGGGATAGAGAAGGAACAACTGGAAGAGGTTTCTCTCTTGACAGCAGAATTGGGTAGATCTGGTGCTACTGGTTTTATAGGTAGCATCATTTCTTCTCTATATGGCTTTTGGAAAATATATGGAAAAATTTAGCAAACAGTCATTTGTATTCTGCTGGAACTTCAATTTTAAAACACTTTATTTTTCTTTCCGTTCTTTAGTGTCCTCAAGTATTGGTGAAATTCTAGTACAAAAAATACCCATGACAATGACAAATACTACAGATAACTATTTACAATAAAATTGTTATAATATTGAGTTCACCATGTGTTAATCATATTCTACTTATTTTTCTTGCCGAGTCTGATCAAGGCTCTAGTTTTCTGAATTCCTTGCTGTCTGGTGAAGTCTTCTCACTGTTTCAGCCTGAGGAATGTTCGCCACTTCCAGGCCTGCCTCCTAACAAAGTGCTTACGTGTTTGTCCCCTACTCTTTCTTTCTCTTTTTGTACACACCTGGAAGCAAAGACTCCAAGGCTGTAAGTGATGGCAAAGCCAACCACAGAATGAGTCTCTGACTTTTGCTTCTAGTATTTTACTTAGGGAAGATTGGTTTCTACCTTAATTAACTAGATACCACTTCTGTCCTTGGAGTGACCAATTGGCAGCTTGGTAGAACATATATGTACTTATATACCTCTGAGTAAGAAGCTATGGATGCAGGTTTAGGATAAAAAAATCACTATAAAGTTTACTCAATTTAAAAAATATTCTACCTTACCAGAAGGGCAAGTTATTGAAAAAACAAAAATATATTTTTTTCTGTGCCTGCTAGAACATGTTTCTGTGGGTATTAGACTCTATACTGGTGGCATCTAGCCCATGGCACCCGAGGGCTCTAACCAAAGAGAGTAAAGTGTCTGAATATCTTGTAGACTCATGACATGATGTCTTAGTTACTTTTCTCATTGACGAGATGAAATACCAGATGCTCAAAGTTAAAGGAAGAAAGATTTATTTAGCTCACAGTCTATAGACTTTTCAGTCCATAATCAGTTGTCTTCAATTCATAGTGGCAGAGAGGAACAGTTTATGGTTTACAGATGGTAGCAAAGCAATGAGGGGCTGCTAACAGTGTCTTTCTGCCCCCTTTATCTTAGCCAAATTACCAGGATTAGAGTGAGGACCACTCACAGCCTTAATCCTAGTGTTCTTTAACCCAGCACTGCACCATGGATCAATTACACACTCTGGATTCATTTGCCTCTAAAAAGAAATGACTACATGAGCCTTTAGTCTAGCCATCTAGACTCAAACCATAACATTTCATCCCCTCCATCCTTAAAGACTCACATACATTCCTTTACACAAAAGGCAATTAGTCATTTAGAGTTGCCAAAGTTTGAACAGTTTCAGTATTGCTGCAAAGTTCTAGTCCAAGGTCTTCTCTGAGATTTAAGGAAAGTGAACTGCCTGTCCAATTGAAATGAAAGTTAAACACTTCCAACATTCAGTGGCATGAGATAGACAACTAGGCTCAGGAGATTTCTGCTGGGAAGAAGGACTACACTGGTTGCTGGACTTTTGGCTATGTGTGTTTTGACATAGCAGAAAGTTTGTCTATATTTTGTTCATGTCTGGACACTTTGCCTGAGACTGAGAATAAAGGTAGTGAACTCATTAATCTGACAGAAGGCAGTTTAATGTCGAGGCGGTGGTAAGACTACTTGTTGGGGCTTTTAGCTAGATTGATATTGGAAATCATGAACAAAGAGCCAAGGAGAATGAATTAAAATATTTAAGTTTGGCCAAAAAGGAAGCTCTAGTAAAGTTTCAGTATCTATCTCTACAAAGATAGACCAGAGGAGATCTTGATTGCTGGGAAGGAACAAGAGATAGGAAAAGATGGCTTGAATTCAGCACATGAAGCCACAGGACTATATCCTTTCCAGCTGCAAAACTGTAAAAATGAAAGTCTTTGCTTTAAGAAGAGAGTCCCAGAGTGCACCACATTCCAGAATGGCAGTGAGCCTAGAGTATTTTTTCCTCAGAATTGAATTCATAGTGTTCAGTGCCAGGTACTGGATGACTAACATCAAGAGAGAGGGATGACTTAGCTGACAGCCCTTGGCATCACACACCATATTGGATTTATAAACAGAATGGGAGAGCTCTGGGTCAATAAGGCTTCTACTCAGATTTTGGAAGAAGGCCTGGGGCCCAAGCAGTGGGCACCTGACAGGACAGAGTGTGAAGTTGTGAATGTCAAGCCAAAGGTGGAATGGAGACCTCAGAAGTTTGCAGGAGCTTGGGTTATTGGAAGAAAGCTGCAAGCAAGGAGTACAGCCAGCCCAAGAGAGAAACCATGGGTGCTGCAACCATCTTCAGTGTCAAGGGGCAGAGTTACCCATGCCTTTTCGCATTAACAACTTGCCACAGACTTTGGGGGCATCCTGGAAGCAGAACTGTGTGATATAATGTGTGCCCCGTTGGATTTTAGTCTTTCTTTGATCCCATTCTTTGTAACTTTTATTTGGAACTTTCAGAATGGATGTGTCTATTTTGTACCAGTTAATGATGGATCAACATCATCAAAGATTCAAGGATACTTATTGATGAATCACTGATGATGATGATGATGATGATGATGGTGAATCAAAGATTCAAATGCTAAATCTTTTTCTTAGAGGTGGCTGAATCTACAGGCTGAATCTGAGCCTAGTGCTGCCCTCCCTAGTCCTGGTGGTTTGGATAAGATAAAGGGGCAGAAAGATGTTAAGTTTCCTTTCTTTTTGCCACCATACAGGGTCCATGAAATGTTTCTCCTCTAGGAACATTACTCTGTCATGTGCCACCTGCCTTGGAGCCAGCCAGTTATGTACTGAAATCTCTACAAACTGTGAGCTAAATAAACCCCTTTCCATTTAACTGTGGGTTTCAGATATTTTGTCCCATCAATGAGAGAAAAGAAGAAAAAAGAAAGGATGAAGGTGGTGGGCTGACTAAATGGGGGCACACACCTTTGATTATGGCACTCTGGGTGGACATGGCAGGAGCATCACAAGTTTGAGCCAACCCAAGAAACTCAGTTAGTTTTCAAGATTTTGCCTCAAAATTAAAAAAAAAAAAAAAAAGATTAGCAGTGTAGCCCAATGTGAAGGGCCTGTTTGCAATGCTGGGTATTGACAATGGGGAGAGGGAGGCTAGATTTGTGGGATATTTTCAGGATATCTAGCCCTTGTTACTTGCTTCATATGCATTTTCTCATATGCATTTCTCACTCCACTGGAATAGGTGCCAAACCACCTTTATAGATAAGGAAGCTTGGGCTTTAAGAAACAGCACTGACTCAAAAATCCAAATCTTTGAATTATGATTCAGGCCAGAATATCCTTTAGTCAGTGATGGAGCTGAGGCTCAAGGCAACTCGGAGAATGGGATTCTTACATTATCAGAAAGTTTAGAATTGAGAAGGAAAAGTAGAAAGAAAAAAAAAAAAGACTGGAAAGAGGGAAGCAAAAAGGGGCACAGAACTTGTTACTGCTCGAGGTGGTTCCTCTCTGGAATTGAAACATCTTTGAAGATGTTTGATCTGCAGCCATGCCAGCATCCCAAGGAAATTCAGCCAGGACACTTTGTCTAATAAAAGCTTGTTTAATTGAAGAGCCCCAAAATGGTCACAGTAAAGAGACGTCCAGTCTTCTTTTATTTCTTATCATCAAACTGACAAAGACAGAATGAAATCCCATAGTGCTAATATTTCCATTCATGTAAATCTTCATTAAAACTGCATTCAGGAAAAATATTTTTTAAATTTAATGTAGTGACTTCTATGCAATCTGGGAGCAGAAATATCTTTTGTGGTAAGATTTCCATTTCCAGTGTGCTAATGTTAGATTATTATAGGGCACAGAGAACAGAACAAGCATGTGGCTCATGGCTTATTGTGCTTTGGGACTCGTATATTCCCAGTAGGTTAAGATGACAAAAGTAAGGAAGGAGGAAAATTAAATTTCTGCTTAGGAGGAAGGCTGTAGTATGCTTCTCTTATCCAACAATCCTACTGCTCAAGATACATGAAGTTTCTAATATTTTCTAGTATTTGTTGCCCAAAGAGATGCCACAGAAGGTGATTAGATTTAGCCCCAGCTGACAAAGACCTAATGCCCTCTAGTGACTTTCTTTTGAATAAAATCTCAACTTGTTTGACCTGCAAAGCTCCTTAAACATGGAGGGCTCCATACGATTACCAGAATGGCCCCACTTCTTTGATATCTTGCTGTTCTTTAAGATCTGAAGCACCTCTTGTGGTTCTTTGCATCACTAATTTCTCATACTTTAAGCTTCATCTCAGAGGCCATGACCTGAGGGAGGAGTAATCTGGCCTCTCTGTGGAGGTGAGGTCAGCATCATTCCACATCCATTGCTTTCTATCGCATGGCTCTGTTAATTTCTAGTGGCACATATCAGGATATTAATTCATTTTAATGTGTTCATTATTTGTATTGTTTATATTCTTTTTTTTTTTTTTTTTTTTTTTTGAGACAGGGTCTCGCTTTTGTGGTTCAGGCTGGCCCTGAGCTCAGCCACAAACTCACATCACAATCCTCCTGCCTCTGCCTCCCGAGTGCTGGGATTACAGGTGTGAGCCACCACGCCCGGCACTGTGGTATGTGGTACTGGTTGCTGCTGGGCGTGAGTCTCCACACCCAGTATAGGTATGTGGTTACCGGGGAATCGAACCCGGGCCCTTGTGCTTGCAAGACAGGCGCTGGAACCACTGAGCTAACTCCCCGGCCCTGTATTGTTTATATTCTTATACTATTCATTTATACTCTATTACATCATTTTCTTATGATACTATCATCCTCAGAATTCACTTGTACTTATTTATTCATTGAAGTTAGAATATAATTCTTACACAGGAGCCATGCTACATTTCTCTGTATCATTTCAATGTGTTCCTAGCTGAAGTCCATGCAAACACAATAATTTACATTTAATTTTTTTACTGTTTTATTGTAAGCTTATACTGCATTGGTCATTCAACACATCATCTTTACAGAGAATCAAAAGTTGAGCTCTGGCTGTGTGCAATGCTACATGCTGAATGTAGTAGTCCAGCTACTCGGACTGGTGAGGTAGGAGGATTACAAGTTCAAGCTCAGCCTGCACAACTGCAAGACTTGGTGAGATTCCATCTCAAAAAATAGATGGATAAAAAAAATTTTAAAAATTGAAAAGGACAGTTCAATGGGAAGGCCTTGGGTTCACACTTCAGTTTTAAAAAATAATGAAGTCTTTGAATTGCTTAATTGTTTTTATTTACCTGACCATGGACTCTAAAATCCAATGCAGAGCCTGACACATTATAAATGTGACTATAATCCTTGATGATGACTATAATCCTTGGCTCCTTCCACACAAAAGTCACAATTTGTGATTAAAGAAATAGAAGAGCAGATACCATCATGGTTTTTGGTGAATTTGCAAGAGGTGCCAAAAAACTGAAAATGAGTTATGTCATCAAAATAATTTTCAAAATATGGAAGAAAGTAGATTTCACATATCACAAACTACTAATTTAATGGAAATCCCAGAAAGGATGTCAAGATGTAACTTGTAGGGCCTGGGATTAAGCTCAGTGGTTCTGGCACCTGTCTTGCAAGCACAAGGTCCCAAGTTCAATCCCCAGTAACCACATACAACAATGCCCACCAGCAATCAACCACATATCACAATGCTGGGTGTGGAGGCTCATGCTTGTAATCCCAGCACTTGGGAGACAGAGGTAAGAGAATTGCTGAGTTCAAGGCTAAGTTCAGAATCACCCTGAATTATAAAGTGAACCCATCTCAAAAAAGAAAAAAAAAGATGTAACTTGTAGTATCTTATAAAATTAATGTTAGGTGCCCACTCAATCCCCCCCCAAAAAAAAAAACAAAAATGAAAAAGATAAACACTTTGTCTTTATTCCATTTGTAAGTAGATAGACATTCTCTGATAACATTTTAATCTTTGATCATGAAGATAGGGACTTTATAATTCTTTTAGTTGTCATGCTTTCATTGGTAAAGAAGCACCTAACTGTGTTAGTTAGTTTTTCATTATTGTAACAAATACCTCAGGAAAATTAACTTATAATGAGAAACATGTTGTTTACTCTCTTAGTTTTGGAGGTTTTGGTCCTGAATGGATCGGCCCCATTGTTTTCAGGCTTGTTGTGAGGTAGTCCATCACTGTAGAAGTATATGGACAGAAGACCATATTTTTCTTTTCTTTTCTTTTCTTTTTTTTTTTTTTTTGAGACAGGGTCTCACTTTGTAGTTCAGGCTGGCCCTCAGCTCAGCCTCAAACTCACATCACAGCAATCCTCCTGCCTCTGCCTCCTGAGTGCTGGGATTACAGGCATGAGCCACCATGTCTGGCACTGTGGTATGTGGTACTGATTGCTTCTGGGCATGAGTCTCCATGCTCAGTAGTGTATGTGTCTACCAGAGGATCGAACTCAGGCCCTTGCACTTGTAAGACAGGCGCTGGAATCACTGAGCTAAATGCCCGGCCCAGAAGCCCATTTCTTTATGGCCAGAATGAGAAAGAAAGAGGAAGAGAAAGGAGATGAGATTATTTGGAGAGGCAAAGTCTTCTCTGAGGGGATGATCCTAATGGTCTAAGAACCGCAACGAGGTTGGACTCCAATAGGATCATGGCATGAGTCACAATACATTAATACATGACCATTTGGGAACATTTAAGATTTGAGTTATAACAGTCAGTAAAACAAATTTCCCCTATTTTTCATAAACTTGGTTGCAGAAATATAAAAGATTATAAACGTGTACAAGAAGTTGCCATGTATCTCACCTGGCCTTGCTCTTTTAGTCTATGATAAATCCACATTGAGATGCCAGCAACTGGTTCTTGATCAATTCATTTGTTATACTTTGGGTTAGAATTCTAGTATAAATAATTCATATCAGATGTTAAATGTTCCCTTAAGTAGTGTCTGGAGGGATTGCGCTGATGCTAAAGAGAGTTTACTACCTCGCTGGGTTGGGGAGGAGGTGTTTTTGCTGAGCTGAACTAGAGTCAGAGAAGAAGTTATTGTGAGTAGGACTTCCAGGAGCAGCCTAGCAACAAGCAGGGATGGAGTGAGGGAAGGATCGGTGGAGACCAGCCTGCGAGAGTGAATTCAGAATGACTGTGGGCTTTTTGGGACATGAAACTGACTCTTAAGTGTTTCTTTTCTGTGGTGTAATCCCTACATTTATCTTTAAATCATGGCAGCTGTGTTTATTTTCACTTTTCCTGGAGATTGAAGAGAGAGGCTTGGTTCTTGCTTTGGAGAGGAGGGATGGAGTGAGCTGCAACATCAAGAGACTGTTAGGAGAGTCAGAGCAGTCAGCAGAGAAACTTCAGCTCTCAGTGACGAGTGAGCTGTGTGGGGTTGCTGAACACTTACACTCCCTCTACGATTGTGTGGAGATTCTGAGGGAGGACTGGACATTGTATTTTTTTTATGACTGAGTTCTCAACAGTCATGAAAACCTGAGGCCTTTTTTTATCAATAAAGTGTTCAGCCCTTTTGAAGATTGTAGGGACAGATGATATGCATTCTTGTCCAAGATTAATAAAGATAGACAGCGAAATGACTATCCTTTATCCAAAAAGGGTGAGACTAGAATACTTTGAAATATTCACATTCATATAATGAGATATTTTGAGGTTAGCATCTAAAACTAAATTTAAAATCCATTTATGTTTTATATACACCTTAAACATATGGCCTGAAGGCAATTTGAGAAATTATTTTAGTAATTTTGTGCTGATGGAATATATGGAATTTTATAGTTGTGACAATGTCAGCCTTCAAAAGGTTTTGGATTTGGGAGCATTTGGAATTTAAATTTTTTAAAATTAGGAATGTTTAACTTGTAAAGCAAGGAAAAACATAAGAAAACAGAAACCTTTTTCTGTTCAATGTACATTTTTATTCACACTTGAAAAGAGTATTACTGCTAATTTATTGTTAATTTATTCCAAATAAAAATGTTCAGAGAGACATAAAAATGTATTTAAATTCTATTAAATAACTTTCTGGTCACATTAGAATATGAGTATAGTATATAAGTATTATATGCAAAAAACATGTAAAAAGTAACTGTGAAAACAAGTTTTATTACTTGTTTGTATCAGAAAAAAAAAAAATTCATTTTTTCCCCCAAAAGCTACCAACATCTTTTAAGAATGTTCCTGAAAAGATTCCTTTTTTTTTTTTCATTTCACTTGTGTGGTAGCTCATAAATCTATAGAAAGAAAGTTAACATACAGTGAAGTCACTATGTAGTGTTATGGGACAGTAGAAACACATTTTAGTACAAAATATCATTCAGGATTTTTACATTGAGTTCCAGTGTCAAGTTTGGGACATCTTGGTTGGAAAGCTATCTAAGAATTATTGAAAACTAAAAGTTTCTTTAAAAAGAGGATGACTGCAGGTAAAAATGTTAATAGTTTAAAAACAGGTGCAGATAGACCAAAATCTAGTCTTTCTTTCCTCTTACCAGCAGATCTTTAAAATATAAGGAATGCTGTCGGTACTTCCAGGATTTTCCAGAAGATGGCAGAATTGGTATTACAAACAGCAGGAAAAAAAAGTTAACAAAAAGCAGCTTAGAGTCATTCTTACCATAGAAGTATTGCTAGTCTGCATTCAACAACAATAATTACCAATCTGTCAGAAATAACAAACAATCTTGTTAATTTCCAGTTATACCACAGTTACATGGGGACCCACTTAGAACATTGTTTTTATATTTCTAGTAACTTCTCTTACTTTTATTTGTCTGTATTGGGTTCTATTTAAACACCAACCAATCAAACTAGGTCCTACAGCATTACTCTCACATCATTGTCAATGTAACAAGAAAATATCTTTTGGCATTGCTGAAACAGCCAGTGATCTCAACTGTTTTCCATTGGTGGGAGTTGTTCTCTCTTGAACACAAATGCAGAGATTATTCAAATTGATTTGCCTTCATGTTGGTGACTAGAGAGTCATGTCCTGACAGACATGTGACTTGTTTTGTCCATTTGCTCAGTTACAGAAAAGCACAACAAAAAAACATGATGCACACCTGTCCGAATAAACAAGCTGACCCAGTACCTGCTGGGACTTTAGAATGAAAGAGTGTAGAAGTGTTGATTGCAGAGGCTGAACTCAATCAAGCAAAACAATGTTCCAACCCCTTGTAAGCTACTAGGATTTCTCCAATAAACTTCTCATGGAAAAGCTGCCTGTTTGATTTATTTTAATCACTCTCCTAGCTTCTTGAGCAAACAGATGCTCACTAAGTGTTTGTTGAATGTCTAGGGAGGCTGCAGGGAGACAGGCAGGGAGACAATACACATGGCTCTTGCCTTCCCAGCTTGCAAGGGCTCAGAATATGGAAGAAAAATTCTAGTCTCCTGTGAGGGTTCTGCTTGTGCAAAGCACTATCACACATTTGTTTAGTCCTCGAGGTTTGATACAGTGATTCGTTATCACAGTATGAAGCTCCCTGTTGTTTGCTTTGTATCTGGTGCCTACACAGTGAGTGCCACACAGCTGGTTCTTGACAGAGGTATGTTGAAAGAAATAAGTGGCAGCCATAATTTGCCTGCAGTGGCTTCTGACATGTGGTGTCACTGTGAAGAGTTCATGAAATCTTGTTTCATTCATGAGGCAGGTTTAGCACATGGTAATATCGTAGCTGCCTACAAGGAAAGTTCCAGATCAATAGTCTCTCTGGGGTATTTCCAGTGTTAAATACTAACAGGCAAATCTGAGTTATTCATCAATGACTAGGAAATGTAAGCAGCTGCTATCAACAGAGCAGCTTCTCTTCACCCAGGGCTGACAGATCAAGAATGCAACAAGAAGCAAATTTTCTTGGTGGATGTAGGGAAGATCTTGTGATCTTGGAGAAAGCCAACAGACTCATGCTTTCTGTAGACATGTCTCTTGCCTGTGAGAAGCCCCAGGACTGTGGGAGCCTCACACCTGAACAGACATGTGTTCTTCCTGATGAGAAAATTCAGCAACCTCCAGGTAGAAGGTGGCAGAAACCCAGAGAACATTTAACAGGCCCACAATAATTTTCTTCCTTTCTTTTTCTGGTGCTAACGAATGAATAGTTTTTTCTCTGTTCTGTTAGTTGGAGATAGTGTTTATTATTGTCAGGGCTTTGCTTGTTTTACACAACCTGTGTCATTCTTATTTTCTTCTTGGAAACTATCACTCTATGATACACTAGAATTGTACGTCAAGTGAGAGTAAGTAGAAGTTAAATCGTAGGTAGAAGAAATTGTGAATAACATTCTAGAGTTAAAGAGGATGATTTTCAAAAATACGTTGGGAGAGTCTGAGGCTTTTTAAATTATTTTGTTTCTCAATTCTGTTGTGGATGGATGAGGTTATCAAGTAGCAGAGTTCTGGTCACATTAAGGAAATCTTAGAAACATTTACAGAAAAACACGACTTGAAAAGCCTTTTTTGGGGGATTTTTTTCCCTTACAATGGCAGAAATCCCTGAGCGCTTTCAGATTGCAGTGTTCAATGGGATTTCTCACCCACACATTACTCCCAAATGTGAAAAATACCTTTGTTATTCAGTGTCAGGCATTTTGCCTTAGGAACTAATGTGAGTATTAATTCTCTTCACTTTGGATTTCTCCCTAAGGTTGTAAAAGTATTTTGAAGTGATAACACCCACATTTCCTTTGAGTGGTATGGAATAAAAAGTGGAACTTCTCTGCTTTTAAAAAGAAAATGAGACATTTTTATTACAATTATCACTGATGCTAATAATACTCTGGCCTTCTAGCAGCATCTGTTATATGGTATCTTAGATTTGCAGGGAAATTTTAATGAAAACTTTTTGTATTCTTCAAGGCTATAATTAGTATATAGCAACATATTTATAGATATAGAAATGTGGGACTCTGGTAGAAGAAAATCAGAAATTGATGGCCATGGGCCCTGAAACACATAAGATAATCAAACAGGACGAGGAGTTTGTCTTCTTAATCCTCCCAGAAACCACTACCCAAACCTCTTTTCTGAGGAAATCAGTGGGATCAGTGAGAGTCAAGTTCAGAGACTGTAGTAGGGATTTTGCAGGTCTCAACATCCACAAAACTTCACAGAAGGCTAAAGCATATGAATTTCTGGGTGGAACTTAGTTCATTTCAGTTCTCTTTATCAATGATCTTTCTTTGTGATGTTAAGTTTAATTGATTTATTCCCCCCCTCCCCCAACAGGATCTCGCTTTGTACTTCAGGCTAGCCATGAGCTCAGCTTCAGACTCACAGAAATCCTCCTGCCTCTGCCTCCTAAGTGCTGGAATTACAAGCATGAGCCACCACACCCAGTATTGTTGTATGTGGTTACTGGGGATTCAACTCAGGCCCTTGAACTTGCAAGACAGGCTCCAGAACCACTGGGCTAAATTTCTGGCCGAAGTTTAACTGATTTTTAAAAGTTAATCACAGTGAACAAGAAACTTAAAGATAATAAATGAAACTAGTGAACTTTACTTGTCCAGTAGACACGAGTTAAGCATGCCATAAGAATTGTTCAAGACATTATTTTCTAAAGATATTTAACTTGTCACCTCATACATTATATTTTGTCTAAAAATATCATACCCAGAAATTTCCCTTTAAATTGAGAAAAGTGACAAAAGTGAAAAACTGTGGAACTTAAATAGTATTTACATATATTGGCTGGGAAAATGAATTGAATGATGGTAATTTATAATAATAAAGTCCCTGGACAATGCAAAGAAAAAGCTGTGCAGTATATGCAAGTTTTGGTGAAGAAGTCAGAAAGCCCATTCACGCACATGCTTTTGTATATTTGTGTTGTCATCATCTAAATTTAGTAAAAATAATTATGATTATGGTTTCATATTGAACAGATGATTCTGATAAAACTGCATTCAGTGGCTGTTATTTTAGGTCCAGGGTAAGGAAGCTAGAAATGAGTTGGACACGGTGACCCCTGACTGTAAATCTAGTACTCTGGGAGTCTGAAGCAGGAAGATAAGAAGTTTGAACCCAATCTAGGCAACTGTTTCAAAGAAAAGGTGTTTGGGGGAGTGGAGATGTAGCTCATTAAGAAGGCTCTGATTCAGCAATCATGATGTGTATATGTAATGTACCAATAAAGATTTTTTTTTAAAAAAGAAGGCTCTGAGTTCTATGCTCAATACTTTAAAAAAGTAGCTGATCACAGAGGCACATGCCTATAATTTCAACTACTCAAGTCTGAGACAAGGATAGAGTTGGATGCCAGCCAAGACAAATTAGTGAGATACTGCTCAAAATAAAAAGTGCAAAAGCTGGAAATATAGCCCAGTGATAGAGCAACCCTGAGTTTCAACACCAGTACTGCCAAAAAACAACAAAGAAGGATGCAAACTGAAGAATATCACATGATGAGAGAAAAGAAGCACCAGAGACCTGGCCAAACTAGCTTCTATGGCAAGGCCGCTCCCCAGATCAACCCTTAATGACCCATCAGTGTGGGGATGGATGAGCCCATTTGTGAGAGAAGAACTTGGGTCCTTTCTTGAAGAATCCTTCTTTTAATATCTCAGGATGGGTCTTAAATTTCAACGTGTTTTTGATGGGACACAGCATATTCAAACATGTCTTTAAGCATAAGCATCATACTTTGTGAACCAAGATGCTCACAGCTGAGCCAGATGTGGTCAGTGGGGTGGCTCTGTGACCAGAGGTCCAGAAGTCAGTCTCTCTGCTCATGTGCACTCTGCACTTTGTATCGGTCTTGGCATGAGTCCCAGGTAAACCTTGCCCTGCCCCTACTCTCTAGCCTTCCTTCTCTCTTCTGCCCTTTCCTTCACCCTTTTCTCTCGGTCTCATTTCTCCTCTGTAATCCTTGGTAATCATAGGATTCACTTAGTGAATGCAACCCCAGGACAAAATACTATGACAGTTGTGCCATGTCTCAGTCATTACTCAACAAAAGTAACTGCACAAACAGGCTTGGTTATAAAAACCTCTTGAAATTTAATTTCTAAAGGTCTGCTTCTATGACTACAGAACTTTAAAAGCAATACTCATGGGAGATGAGAAGGCAAGGGACTTAAAAAAAGGTCTCATCGCATTCAGCAAGAATGTTCAAGATGCAGTTGCGGGCCTTGTGATATTTTTTATTTACCAGATTATTGTACTTTATCTAGTTTTGTCTTTGTGCTACAAAATATCTTGGTTTTTGCTGTAGTATTTTTCTTGATTTTTGTTTCTAAAATTTGTAATTGTTTTGAGCATCCCTCACACACAAAAAAATCAATTAAAGTCTCTTCAGCAAAAAAAGAAAAAACAGTAATAATGAGAAAAAACTAGAAGAGGAAGACAGGAATTCTTATTTAAAAAAAAGAAGGTTAGAAAAAATAAAAGTGTGAGGCAGTTAAAAAATGACTTTAAGTCTATATTTGCAAAACTATTTCCCCACAGAAAACTCTTTTAGAAATCCCTGATATGCAGCAGTTAAAAGTAAGCTAATCTCATATTGGTTGGCAAAAAGTCATTGCGAGGCTTGTGTAGATCACAAAGAACTATACTTAAACCAGGAGAAAAGAAAGCAGGTGTTAGCTAGAACCAAGCATTTCTGTGTTTTGGAAAGCAAAGAACCATTATCTGAGGGTTAAGCTTTCTTATTTTCCCTGAGAAGACAGTCGCAAAGATAAAAAAAGAGAAACAGAGATAAACAGCTAGTGGAAGTTGACTTTCTGATGTTTAGACTCATGCGGAGGAAAGGAGAAGGGGACCATCCAATAGTACGAGACCCGAGCCTGGGTGCCCCAGCAAGACCAATCAGGGCAAAGAGACATCAAACTGCAATCAACAGCCAAAGTTTGCTTCACTGGGAAACAAGACAACTAACTGCCACCAAACACAGAGGAAAGAAGGCTGGACTGAGGACTTGCTTAGCAGGTATGATGGGACATGGAGCAAAGCCATGGAAACTAGCAGCCTCAGCCTTCCCACCTGTAATCCAGACAGAAAGAATCACCGAGGTCCCTCTCAAGGCTGATACTTTGTCTTGTAGATAAACAGCAAAACAGCACATTGTACTGGACATTTTCTTTCTTTTAACATTTACTGCCTATACTATCTAGAATATATAAAGAACTAAAAAAAAATAAGCCCACCCAAATTTAATGACCCAATTCAAAAATGGGCATCTGAAATGAACAGATATTTTTCAGAGGAAGAAGTAAGAGCAGCTAAGAAGCATATGAAGAAATGCTCAACATCATTAGTCATTTGAGAGAGGCAGATGAAAACAACACTGAGATTTCATCTCACTCCACATAGAATGGCTGCCATTTCAAATTCAGCCAACGGCAAATGTTGGCGAGGCTGTGGAGAAGAAGGAACGCTTTTCCACTGTTGGTGGGACTGTAGACTCGTACAACCCCTGTGGAGATCAGTTTGGAGATTCCTCAAAAAGCTAGGATTGGAGGTCCCATTTGACCTGGCCATCACCCTGCTAAGTACATACGCAAAAGAATTAAAAGACTCATATCACAGTGACATATGTGCACCCATGTTTACAGCAGCCCAATTTGTGATTGCTACATCTTGGAAACAACCCAAGTGTCCATCAACTGGAGACTGGATAAAAAAGCTGTGGTTCTTCTACAGGATGGAGTATTACTCTGCCATAAAAATGAATCATTTATACTTAAATAGACATACTCTGAGGATATCTTCATAAGTGAAATAGATAGGTCACAGATAGGTACATATCTCATCTTTTTTCTGGTATGAGAAAATAAAGATGTAAATGAGTCCTAGAATTGTATGTTAGATATTGTGAAATAGAAAATGCCCAAAGTAAAATAGGGTGAAAGGGGAAAAATAATGAGATTATAACAAAAAAGCAAGGGAACAAATTTTATGTATATGGAGGGGGCAGTAGGGTGGGTAGGACTATGGGAAAAAATGAGAATTAAATTGTGTCTTATACTGGTACAAATCCCCATTATGGAGTTCAATCATGATGCATGTATGCAATGTACCAATAAAGATAAAAAACCCCAAACATTTGCTGCCTAAATTATATACTATTTAACAGTTAAATAAATAGATATATGCTACCTTCTAAGCATGTAATTGTTTAAAAAAGGTGTCCTCAGGTGTGGAAGTCTGTGTGTAGGTAGATGTGTGCATATAATATAAATAAATCAATAGGCTTGTTCAAATCACCAGTCACAGATGCCACATTTAGGGGCATAAGGTATTAGGAAAATGGAACTGACACATTTCCAGGAATGAGACCAATCACAGGATATTGCTGAATAAATAGTGCCCAGAATATTCATATCCCTCCCTCCCTCCCTCTTGTCTCTTTCTCTTGCACACAGAGAGTTTAGAAAGCATATCCAGTAACATCTTATTACAAAAGTTTTTAGGGCTTATCTCCCTTGTTTTTTTTTTTTTTTTAGATTTTTTGAGACAGGGTCTCGCTTTGTGGTTCAGGCTGGCCCTGAGCTCAGCCTCAAACTCACATCACAATCCTCCTGCCTCTGCCTCCCAACTGCTGGGATTACAGGCGTGAGCCACCACGTCCGGCACTGTGGTATGTGGTACTGGTTGCTGCTGGGTGTGGATCTCCACACCCAGTACTGTTATGTGGTTACCTGGGAATCGAACCCGGGCCCTTGCGCTTGCAAGACAGGCGCTGGAACCACTGAGCTAACTCCCCGGCCTGTCCCTTGTATTTTTTCTTAGAAAAAAATGAATATTCATTCTTCTCTAGTTAATAACATATCCTTGAGGAAAAACAGATAAAGGGAAGAACAAGCTCAACTGTAACTGGCAGAAAATATCAGAAAAAAGGTCATACACTTGAACTGTATCTCTATCCATCTGGCCCCAACTTTCTATGTACTGTGTCTAGTAGGTATCTGCTGAGGTGAGTAACAAGGAAACAAGGACACGACTAATACATTCAAAGGAGAATCTCCTGCTGAAACTACAGTTGAACTGTTCTGACCATAGAAGTTTTAACTGATTACACTAGAGGGACAGCGAGCATCAGGAGCATCAGATGGGCTCATCAGTTTTAGATTCACGTTTGGAGAAGGAAAGTTGAAATACAGGAAACAGAGATAATACCATAAATTTATTTTTCTTCTTTCTAACCATAAAGACCAGATAAGGAAGCAAGGTGAAACACAAATTCTCTTTTCACAGACTCAATAACTAAGTACCTTGCAGTGTTAAAGAATGTATAAATATTTCCTATACTGTATAACTAAAAGAAATGGAAATGCTTTTCCTACAATAAACAATGATGAAAGCACTATCCCAACCAATTAGTTTGAGCTATGTGACAGAAAACTGCTAAGCATTCTTCTATATACATTTAGCCTTCTTACTAAAAAGGAAGCCTAGAATATTTAGAAAGGCACAAAGTCATTAAGAATAAACATTATAACTTCTAGTTTTCTTTGCAGCAAAGTGTTGGCTCCACTAAGTTTTAATCAATGCAATGTAAGCAGAAGTGCTGTGGACTACTTTTGGTGTATGGCTGTAAAAGAAAGAAGAGTCTTTCTTCAATTTCTCCTTTTTCTTCTTTTCCAGCTAGAATATGAAAACAGTGGTTGGCACTTGGCAACTATTTTAAGTCGTGTTCTGATCTTAAGCATAGCCATTGAGGACGAAGCAATGAGAAGAGCAGTGGATCTTGTCCTAGGCAGTGAATATATAATTCTTTGCTCTTTCTAGACTTTTAAAATATGTAGAGGAATAGACCTTTATCTTATTTAAACCACTGTATTTTTTTCTCAGTTGTAGGTAAAACTAATCCTACATACACTGTCAAGGTTGTCTGCCAAAGGAGCTTCTTTAAGAGGAACTAGTTAGATTACTGTTTTCTTCAAACTACTTTTTAATACCTTTGCAAAAGAAAAAGGAATGGAAAATTATTTAAGTGTTTTTAGTCAAAGGAAAAGAAGACACAAACTCTAAAGTTAAGAACTGACTCTGGCAAATGTAGGTAAACTTTCTATTTTGAACTCTTCATTTTCTCTTTCTCTTCCTCTTTTCTTTTCTCCTTTCTGTTATTTAATTTTCTCTATTTAATTTACCTCTCAATTTCAGTGAAAATATATTTGGATTCTATCACTACATCATATTTAAATGTGAAGTATTTAGCATGATATTTTGTTCTTTATATATGAGTATACGTTAAAAGAGCATGATTAATTTTTCATCTGACACCAAAGTTTTTTAAAAGTACCAATATTTAAGAAGGGTTATAGCTGGGCGTGGTGACACACACCTATGATCCAAGGATTATGGGGGATTAAAGCAGGAGGACTGTGCCTGAGCCCCACCTGTGTGACACAGTGACTTAAAAGGACCCTGTCTCAAAATCTTAAAAAGTGAAATAAAACAATCTGAGGATGTATCTCCCTGTGAAGGCCTTGGAAAGAATCCCCGGCATCACACACAGAAGTTATCCTCATTTGCTAGAAAGGGCATTCTTAGCTCTGAATAAAGAAGTTGAGCTTTTTCAGGAAGAAAGAGAAATGTCTGGAAATTAGAGGTTTTTTAAAAAATAATTATGCACTCTCTTTTAATAATTCTTTGTAAATAAATACACTCTAATATTTACCATACCTCTGTTTTCTTTCTGAAATGTACTCTGATGTTATGTATATGAGAAATGATTGCCTCTATTTCTTGTACTATGGGGTAAAATATCCTTAAACTATAGGCTCACTGATCACATGTATTTAGTTACACCTTTCAGACATCTCAAAATAATTTCTACGCAGAAAAGGACCATGCTTAATTTGAAAGGAAATACTTTTTTTTAAAACTCAGATTTTTAAAGGAAAAATTATATATATATATATATATATATATATATATATATATATATATATATATATATATTGCTTTTTTCAGCTATCCCTTGAGAGAAAGTAAAGAGTATATTAGGCTAAAATGTCCAGTTAGAATATTCGAATTGTAATAAACAGTAATATTTCTGTGAATTACTTATTAAAATAACTCAGAAATTGTAAGTGAGAATTTTCTTTAAAAACTAATCAGCCAGAAGATCTTTATAAGGCATCCATAGTTTGGGGGAAGCACAAGTTTTTAAATTAAGAATAAAATGAAGGTCTGTTCACCTCAGCAAGATTCCTTCTAATTTGCAAAGACTGAAAAAAGCAATTTTGGTTTTTATTTGCTTTTCAACTTAAAAGAATCATAAGGGTTTTCCTCAGGTTTGCCTTTTGTACATTTAGTTGGTTCTAATGAAGACAAATTCCACTCATTCAAGGGTGTCCCATCCATTAAGTGAGACAGATTTTGTTAGATTGTTGTTGCCATATTTTGTTAGATTCAGCCTCTTGAAGCTGGCTGCCTCCCTTACTGAAGACTGGAGGAATAGCAGCCCTTACATTTCCTAGAAGAAAAGAAAATATTTTTCTAGAACAAGATGTCAAGTTGCTTTCGAAACAATATATCAAGTTGTCTTCAAGACAAATGAACCTAGCTTTTGTTCTGAGAATACATCTTCTCACAATCTGAGAAGAAAAGAGAGGATTCTTGAGGACATATCTATTTGCCAGATTTCCTAAGAGATATTTGAGAATTCTCTTATATGGAGCCTTCCAAACCTAAGACACTTTCTCTATCTTGAAAATTCTCTTACCCTCTCTGTAACTTTCCTTAGACTTGAAACATGTCTGCAGGCTCCAATAAAAAAAAAAAAAAGAAGCAAACTGGAGGCATCACAGCTTCCAGTGTGTCACACAGTATCAGCAGAAGAGTCTTAAGAAAAAAGATGTTACTCCATTAGGACAGAATGTAGAGCCTGGAGAAAAGTTGGCCAAAGTTCAAAAGATTCAAGGCCAATGTGGTTTATAGAGGGAAAAGTATTGGTTTTACATTTTCTCTTCCATGTTCTACTTGCATTAGGCACCAAAGGGCCCAGAGCTTTTAACTCTTCTCCTTTAACTCACTTATGTTCTCTTCTTCTTTAACTTGATCACTTGTTGAGAGCCTCTTCAGCCTCCTTAAGATGGTAAGATTCTGGTGAATGAGTACAGACACGTGATTATACACTGATCAGGTGAACAACTCCGCATGCAGAAGCCAACGTTTGGTCAGAACACACATGGAGTGAACACAAACTTGGTGAAAACCTTACTGGTTATGCACAGTGCAGAGTGAATTCTGGAAAAGAGGAGGCAAAAGTAAGAACTGGAAACCTTCCCTTCTGTGTATGTCTGTGAGAGCGAGGTGCTGGGATTCCCCATATTCGTGGGTAAATGTCACATGATATTGTGGACCTCTGCACTTGTCCTTACTAGTTTCCATAGGTGAGCAGAGCTTCTGAACTGCAGCAGCTACAGAGATGAGAAGCATCCAGAAGAAAAGAAAGGAGGTAGGAGATTGATGACTAGATTCTGAAAAATGGTCCATTCTTGTACTTTAGAAAAATCATTATATGTTGCCAGAATTAGAAACCAAATGATTATGATATTATTATTTCAGTGAAGAAAAATTAAAAATAAAAAAGATAATGCTATTTTAAGTAGTTGCCTATAGTGAATATTCACTAAGAAATCACTAAGCCAAAAGGCTTTTTTTTATCATTTTATAAAATGTTAGCCATATTCTTATTTTTGTATGTATGCAATGAAATGACAGCCCTAAATATTTATATATTAATTTTCTTCTGTCTTACTAATTTTTTACAACTTTAACTTTTATTAGCTTTTAAAATAATAATAGTTGATATTAGTTTTGGAATTAAAAGTTATACCTAATTAAAATACAATTTTTCATTTTCAGTATTTCACATGGTTTAGACTTGGGTGATTTTCCTACCAGTTTTTTGGAAGCAGAAGAGTGTATTTTTCCTATTTGCTTCTTATGGCACTTGAGTCACAGGAGCTCCAGACCAGCCCCAATTTAGTGTGCAGACAATACTGATGGGACCTGCCTTTGCCAATTGTGGAGTGTTTCCTCTTTATAGAGTTTTAACATTTGCCATCAAAGCCTCACTTGACCTTTGGGAGGTAGAGATCATGGTGCTTTATAGAAGAGGAGGACAGCCAAGGTATCAAACATGGTCCAACACTACAGTAATAGACTGGGACCCAAACTTCAGTTCCTCCCCTCCTTTTTTCCCCTCTGGCTAATGCTCTTGGCTGTCCATAAAAAAAAACAGAGCCCTGGACCAGTCCACTAAAGGGTCAGAACTTCACTCTTTCAATGACAGAATGGCAGCTTGGATTGCCACACTCTCAGTGTGCTAGTGCCTCTTCATTGTCATCTGGTTTTACTCTGTGGGGTGAAGAATGATAGGAATACTTGGGTATCATTTGACAGAGGAGCAAGAGGCCAGAGAGTAAACACTCATAGAATGTCCACTGTGATTGCTACAGACTTGAAAGTAGTATCAGGGAAAACTTTGTGGTCATAGATTTTGATTTCTCAGAGTCCCATGAAATGCAGACTCCAGAAAGGAAGAAGAA
>PVIR01022390.1:0-28271 GCA_004026965.1 Petromus typicus
ATTAGTGAATGAAACTTACTAATTTAGTAAAAATACTAAGTATACTACTTTGGTAAATCGTCCTGCAGTTAGTACATGAAGGTGGTACTGAAATTTATACCAAGAAATCAAACTCTTCAAGAAATCAACTCTCAACTTGTCGCCTTTATCAATAGACTTCCTTGCTCAGGATAGCGAGTTTGTTTTCTCCTGGCTGAATGAATGCTTGCTGAGAACTTCATTCTATCACCAAGCTCAGCAGGACCCACGGGATGCTTTCAGGCTCCAAGGGGTCAGGATGCGGGCAGCGTGCACAGCCCAGGCAGACCTCGTATGATGGGGATGCAGGTGCTCAAGTCCTGCATCCAGTCTCTTGGCTGTTGTTCTCTACGGCTTTGGCAAATGGCACAGGCAGCACAAATGAAGAGAGCTCTGGGGGTGTCAGCCCGGGTCCGAAGGTCAGTAAGCATATGTCAGCAGGTGCTGAAAGGCACAGAGGAAAAGACAGGGTAGACATTTGGTAAATATTAACATTTCTGTCCTCCACCCCCAGGTGATTTCCTCCCTGCCGTGCTAAGCATGATTTTATCCTCTGACTTGTACCTTTGTTGTAATAGTCACACTCTCTGCATTAAACAAAACCATCTCAGGCTGTCACCCATCCCTTTCAATTTATCGCTTTAAGCCTCGCCTCTAAATGCCTCTCCCTCCCCCGCCCCTTCCCCTAATGCTTCTAGTTTATAGCTTTCCAGTCATCCCTGCTGTTTCCTCTTTTATTCTGATGTAACCAATCCGGCTCTTACAAACCCAATTCATTCCAAAAGGAGACTTAATGTGCCATAAAACTAACAGGGAGATTGCACTCAAGGTGGGCAATAAGCTGACACAGCACACAGGTGATATTTATACGATGGCAATTCCACTTTGAGAAATACCAGCCACCGCAGCGCTTGCAAATCACAGGGTAATTATCCGCTTTAGGTACTTAATCGCTGGAGCAGAGCCCTTCATAAGTAAACACAAGTAGTGAATGTGAAACTTGGTACTAAAAAAAGTGAGAGGAGAGAAAGACACCCTCATGGTGGGAGAACCTCGTAGGGGTCCAGCAACCTGTCTTGGCTCTTTACAGAGTCACCAAAGTACTCTGGTCAGTGTTGGGCTCTGGAAACCCAAAGGGATGGAGGTCTAATGATGACCTTGAATCTGCTGAATGACCTTGGTGTGCCTTGATTTTGTGCCATACAAAATGGACCCAATACTGTCATATATTCCACACAAATGGCCCAAATTTTATAGTTGGGAAGAAAAAAAATAGAAGATTAGGGGGCAGAAGGAGAAGTGTTTAAAAGAAGAGCTTTAAAATGATAGCCTAATAGAGATGAGGTAACTCATTAGTTTGTTAAAAGGAGTGAGTTATAAAATACGGACAGAAAATGCTGGTATTTAACATAAATATGTTTCTTCTTATTGATGACATCATCATCTCCTTCGAAGTTTTCAAGGACTCTCTTTGTTTGAGAAGACCCAGAAGAAACCCTGAACTGAACTCACTCTCAGATCTAACCCTATCCTGTGAGAAACTAGATTTGCCCTTGGAGAAGTGTTGACAGGAAGCTGCCTACTAGTTCCAGGGTCATGCAAATAGAGGTAGAGTCTTAAGGGCAGAGCCAAAGCCACGGGATGCCTTTTCTGAGGCTGCAATGAAACTACAGAGTTACATTTTAGGCCTGAGCCCTGGTCTAAGTAGCATTAACTGCTCATATCCCAGGATATCCCAGTATTCGCAAGAACCTACTCAACAATAACCTTCATGCCATTCTACCATTTTCTGGTATTGAATCAAAGCCATTAATTTTGGAACTAGATGCTTTTTTCCTGACAGAGTCAAATCTCTCTTAAAGTCCTACCCATGCTTAATAATGAAAACAGTTTTAGTGCTAATAAGTTTGACCATCATCAGCAGAAAGAGGATCCTGTCATGTGCTTTCCTTTCTTCTCAGCCATTGTTTCAGCTCGAGACATGTCATTGGCTGGAGGAATCTCAGTATTTGGGAACAGATTCAAACAGAGAATGGGTCTGCTGACTATTTCAAGTTGAACCCTTCAGCAGTTTGAAGACACTCCTGAGAGTCTTCCAGTAGTAGCTTGGATTGATGGAACGTTGGTATATGGCAGGCTGGGTAGTGAGGACTTGGTTTTGGCTCAGTCACTGCATTTCTTGTTCTTGGTTGCTGGCTATGATAGTTGCTCTTATCTTGTAGACTGGGAAACTGGCATGCAAGGAAGGCAAGTAACCCTTGGGCCATCACAGAGCTAAGATGGGATTAGACAATATGCAAGGTGTGGAGTTCATAGAGTCCCTGTCCCAGCAATGACACAGGACTCCCTTTTCTGTAGTGAAAAAAATACATTTCTTCTTTTCAAAAGGTCAGGACAGTAATCTTTCAAAAGATGAGTTGAAGAAAAGTAAAATACAATTTTCACTATTGGATAGCCTATGTTACTATATACTTTAAATATTAAAGCCGTTCCATAAGGTCCCAATTAAACTGGGAATGCCAACACAATGAGAATTTTCAAAGAACTCTTTGGATTAACTACCTCATAAAATCAGATGAACTTGGCGAGCTGGAGAAAATATTCACTCCCTCATCTCCTTTGTCTGACTAAGGAAGCAAAACCTGTGGGGAGAGTGGCACAGCTGAAGAAGACATATAGCTGTTAGTGGTAGAGGGGGAAACCAGAACCCTGCTCCCTGAACTCCTAGTGCTTTTGTCTTTTCTTATTCACTTTCTAGATAGACTTGAATTTCAGTAAAGCTAAGAGTAATGCATCTAGTTCTGATGCAGACTTGACAAATAAACTTAAGATATATCTTAATATGGAGATGATGGCTTCACTATTTAACTGAAGAAGCCACAATAGCCTGATACATCTGGCTAGATGGTGCTGAAAAATGATCAACTGTTAGGAATGGAAGAACAGTTCTTGGGTATGTAGCTCAGTAGCCCGAGATAGAAGCGTTTCATTCATGTCACACTACTGTCCTCACATTACAGGGAGAAGGAAGTAAGACCTCCATGTGGATCTAGGTAATGAGGGCTGTTTTTACATCATGCTAATGTCACTAGGTTAATTTTGAAGTAGTGAACTAAGATGTTTCATACAATCATTCACCATTGTGATTCCCTTTCTGTGAGGCATTTCATGTTAGAAAATTACAGTAGCAATATCACAGGAGACAGAATAATGGCTAACTCAAAAATGTCTTCATGTTTGAAGTATATACTCATAAAGTAGAAAGGACTTCACAGATTCTATTAAATAAGTGAAGTTTGGAGGTTATCCGGTATTTTCCATTGGATTCAATCTTCCATTTTCAAGGAAAGTACAAGAGGAACACAGAAGAGTGAGTCAGAGAAAAACGATGGAAAGAACAAGAAGAAACATAGCATGCAGGAGAGCAAGTTACCCTGCCCTGGGTGGCACTGCTAATGGAAGAAGTGGCCAGAAAGCGAGGCGTGAGGACCACTTCTAGAAGTTGGCAATGACCCTCAGCTGACAGCCACAAAGAAATGAGGACTTCAGTCCTGTAACTGAGAGGAAATGAATTGTCAGTAAGTCGAATGGGTGAGAAAATGGAATTTCTCCTAAAGCTTTTCAGTGCAGCAGCTCAGCGCTTCCAACCCGACTACTAGTCTGGTGAGAGTGAAGGTTAAAATTCTGACCTACAGAACTGAAAGACAGTCAGTCTGTGTTGTATTAAGCCAGTGCATTTGTGGTTGGATAGTATGGTGGAAAAAATAATATAAATTCTCATTTTGAAAAACTATTTTTATATTCTCAGTGATTTTCAGAACTAGAAGATAAATTACTCAGGTCTCTTAACTATGTCCTTTTCCTCCTTCAACACTTTTTTTCGTACTTATCACTGTTGCTCAGCAGTGCCCCATGTGTATTTTATGGGTGGGTGTCTTTGGATACTTGCCGATGGTATGTGTTTCTCCGTTGCCAGTAGAGCCACGCACTGAACTAATACCAGTGTTAATCTTTTTTATCAAAATTGATCAAAATAATTTCTCTATAGAACTACCAAGAAAAAAGCAAACAATTATAACCACTAAGTTACCATAGAGACAGATGCATACACTGTTGTTTCTGTACAGCTAGCAAAGAAAATGGTTAAGTATTTTCCCTTTGTCCCCTACTGTAGGAATCGCTTCATGGTATTTAGGGGATTAGGATTCATTAACTGGGTTAAACTGTTCAGGGTTCATTGCATAGCTATGGGATTAGTCTAACCCAATCCATGTGACTGAGAAAGAAGACAGATTGTTTTGCCAAGGGAATTCATCATCTTGTCCTCAGAAAGAGGGTAAATGAATAGTATGCTGAAAACAACAAATATTCCAGGACATGCAGCTATTGTTTTCTATAGCCCATCCAAAGGCTTATTTTCTATACATAACTGTTGCTGTTAGGGAGATAGGTCAAGTACAGCACCACTCTTAACTCTATCAGAATGTAGCATCTTCTTATCTTGATTTATACCTAAATTTTAAATTTATTTCCACCTAATTTAAGCAATACACTCTGGTGTGCAAGTGGCTTGAAATTTCTCTGTGGAAAAGCAGATATTGACAAGCAATAATACACAGTATTCATGTATCCATGGAAATGCTCATATCTTGCAGGTCAGAAAGTGGGCATTTTTGTGGTGCATAGAAAAGGAAATTTCTTGGCCAGTTCCCCTGCTTCTCCAGGGGATTCTCGAAGAGGCTCATCTATTGTCCTTGCTCTCTGGAGCCATATTTAAAGCTGGATGTTGGCTGGTCTTCCCTTTTCTGTGTATCGATTTTACCTCTGACAATGAAAGCTTAGGGACATGGGAATTTTCTTATGGGTTAAAAAGTCCTCTTACTAGTTAAATAAGCTCACTATTTACTTTGTTTCTTTTGTTTTCAATACAGCTATCTTACATGTGTACTAGGCTGTTTGTCCCTGTGCATTTGGTGAGCTATCATCTTCAAGTCCATAATCTAACACCAGGGTTATGATCTGCAGCAACTGAACTTGAGCATAGTTTCACGTCTGCGTTTCTAGTTCTTTCTTCAGTGGCTCCTCTGCTAGACTGTGCTTGTGAACGATCCAAGACGATAGGTGTGAGAGGGAGCAATGTTGGATCTGCTCCTTGTCATAGACTTTGTTCCAGCTCCATTATTACATGGAGATGCAAACCTTTGTTTCCAGTTTCTTTTAACACACACTTGGAAAATCACTTCCGCATTGCTATGGAACTGCCTATTTTTTTCCACTTGATAAAGTTGGCCTTTGTTATTTACAAACCATAGTGCTGTGTAGACACAAGGGAACGGGTAGAAGATCTTACAGGAGTCTTGGGTATCTTCGATTTGCAGCCAAGTGCTGATATATATTTTCAAACACTAACTAAATATGTTTTTATTAGAGCCAGGATTTGAGAGAGGAAATACAGATATATATATTCTGTTACTAATGAGATAAAAACTTATTTCTTCTCATTTATGTAGAGCATATTAATGTTTATTATTTTAAAAATTTAATCTAAGGACTTCTGACTTTTGCCTCAATACTTTGAAGCATCATATATTTAATGTGTACTCCTATATTTGGAAGTATTGTTGCCAGCTTGCTTTATGCTTTCTGTTTACCAGGCTTTATCTTTATCTCTTATTAATTTTTTCCCTTCTTCTTGGATCAATTAGCTAGTCTTTATCCCACTTGCTAATTTTTTCCATAAATTTATTGGTTATGCATACATCTGTGTCTTTGACTACATAGGTAGGTACATGTATAAATTCTAATTTTCATTACTTTCAAATGTTTAATTTAGCTCTTTCACTAAGCCTAAAGTTAATGTATATTTACCCTATAGTTAGTCAGAACAATAACTTTCACATGTTTTAAGTTCCTTACTTTTAAATTGATTTATGCAGCATTTTAATTCCTCCACAGTTTTACATATTTAATGAATTATAGATATTTAATGAATTAAATAATGAGATTTAATGAATTATAAAGATTACATATTTAATGAATTATATATTTTATGAATTATAGAGATGATTGTCACTTTAGATGATCGGTGAGTAAACATTCACTGCTCAATATCTTTGACTAATGACTGTCTGTCTATCTATCTATCTATCTGTATATCTGTCTATCAAAGCTTTTGTGTTTGTAGACTAGATCTTGCTCTCATAGACTCTGACTATGAGACTTCCTCTTCATTTTATTGGTGAGATATAACAATTTGCCATAAAAGTCATCCTTTTAAACTGTGCAAATCAGTGGCCTTTTGTATTCACAGTCTTACGTAGCACTTATTAAATACCTGATTCCTGAATATTTTCATCCCCCTGATCAGCACTCATTCCTTGCTCCTTGTTTCTTTCACCAGCACGTAGAAATCACCAACACATTTTCCATCTGTATAGATTTTCCCGAGGAGGCTGTCATAGAAATGAGATCCTCTAGTGTGGGACTACTTTCTGGATCCTTCCACTTAGTGTAATATGTTCAAGGTTAATGTATATCGCAGCAAAAATTCATACTTTGTTCCTTTTTGTGGATGACGGAATCCCAGAATCTGCTCATCCATTTATCGGTGATGGATCTGTGGACTGTCCCCTTTAGGACTGGTATGGTTGGTGCTGTGATGAATAGTTCTACGCAGGTTCTAAGGCGGATACACGTACATATTTTCAACATTTCAAAGTATGTAACAAAGGAGACACACAGCTCAACAGAGAAACTCCGTGCTGAGTTTCTTAAAAAACTTTCAAGCTCTTTTTCAAAGTGGCTGTATCGATTTACAATTATGACCAGAGAATATGAGGGTTATAATTTCAAGACATGACACCTCTGTGAATAAGATCTGTTTTGTGACCACAACTTTCAAAGTTGGTTTTGAATATTTTTTTCCATCAGCTTTGAGGTAAGACAAATTGAGATTGATTTTAATATTCTGTCCTCTGTTCGCGCGTCTACCCATTATGTAGATATGTAAGTCTGATTCCAGGTCCGTGTTTCCTAATTATACATTTTTGAGGGACACCTGTTTCCCTATCCAAACCAACCAGAGGCAAAGTCTTATACATTTCACTAATCCATCACTTCATGTGGGAGTAGCTCTACCTTCGTGTTTCCTTTGGTGCAAAGTTTCATTTCTTTTCTGTAATAAAAGAATATAAAATACAGATTATTGAGGTTAACACTACTTTCTAGGGACAGTTGCCACTTCTGTCCACTTATTTATTTATATATATACTTTTTGGTACTAGGGATCAAACTCAGGACCCCGTGCTTGCCAGGTGGGCCCTGTGCCACTGAGCTACACCCCCAGAACTGCACTTGTGTACAGTTGCAGGTTTGAGTATTCTTTTTATTTCTCTGAAAATGTCTTCAACTCTCTCAGAGCCTTGGCTATGAGTTTAAAGGCCACCTCATTATATTTTTCTAGACCTTGTAGGTGCTTTATTGTGGATATTCTATGATTATCTAATCTATTATTTTGGAGAAATAAGAAACCTGAGATATGTGTGATAGGAGTATATTCAGATCAGATTAACTGTCTACAAATGTATTCTCGTGGTTCTCCAATAAAAAGCAAGTTTATTGATTTTCAGTCCTTGAGGGAGAAATAACTCAAGCTGAAAATTCTACTTTCTGATATATGCTGCAAGATGCCAGTGTCATGGCTAACTGGTGAATTTTGCTCTTTTTCGGATGTACACTCTAAAACTATAGGATCAACTGTTTGAAAATAATTGCAGACTGATTTGTTTGGTGCCTTAAAGAAAGTGGATGAAAGTTAATGTAGCCATTTGGTGTTAGCATCAAGTCCAGAATTCCTGTTTTCTGGGACCCACGCCAGCAACCAGAAATTGCCTGCTTTTTGTTCTCTAAGAGAGAGCCTCTGTCTTTGTTCTCTGTCTCTGTCTCCAATTCATTCATTCATTCATTCATTCACTCATGCATTCATATTCTCTCTCAGTGAGCCGCTGTGTTAGTGCTGATTAGTGGCACCTCAGAAAGTCCACTGCCACATTGTCCTGGCTAACTTTAGCAGCTTACTATCTGCCTTTTAACTATAGAACTAGAACTTTATTGTTCAGTTGATATTGTGAATTTTATGATGTCATAATCAAGAGAGACAGTTACGTTGAGTTTAGGATTGTAATTTAGAAAACAAAAACACTGAACTGGGATTTAGCTCAGTGGTTCCAGAGATGGTAGGTGTGAAAGGGAGCAATGTTGGATCTGCTCCTTGTCATAGACTTTATTCCAGCAAGCACGAGGTCCCAAGTTCAATTCCTGGTAACCACGTACAACAATGCCAGGTGTGGAGACTCATACCCACCAGTAATCAGTGCCACATACCACAGTGCTGGGCATGGGGGCTCATGCCTGCAATCCTAGCACTCAGAAGGCAGAGGCAGGAGGATTGCTGAGTTCAAGGCTGAGTTCAGGACCTGCTTGAACTCTAAAATGAGACCCTGTCTCAAAAATCTTAAAAAAGAAAGAAAGAAAAATAAAACCCACAAAGGGGACTCTCCTAGCAAAGGTGGACCAGTTATTTATATGACTGTTTCTTCATATTTCAAACACAGAAATTCTTAAACTGATGAGATCATCATAACAATATAGATATAGCACAGAGTAAATATTTAAAATGTCTTTAAACTATCACCCTGGATTGGAAAAGATACTTTCAGTTGTAGGTGAAATTGAATGTCTTGGAAGGCAATTTCAAAGGTTATAGTCCTTAAGAGATGGTGCATACCCACTTTCATAGTCCAAACCTCCCTACCCTTACAGTTTTGGAAGATAAATTATGATTTTTTTTCTTTTTTGACTCTTGAAGTTGGAATTTTAGAAAACTCCAGTTTATCAGCTCACTGTGCATCACAAGAGTAATCCCCAAAAAACATATATTGAGTCAGCTGTGGGTCAACTCTACAGTACTGAGCCACATCTGCCTCTCAGTTCTGAGTTCAGAGACTGTCTTTTTATTTTCATCTCATTAGTATTTACTGTGCATAATGATTACATCCACTGTGGGGAGCTGGTATATCTATACAACATGTTTTATTTCTTTTAAAAATGTTCCTTTTTACCCCACTCATCTCTCCATCTTTTGATCCCCTTCCCTCTTGCAAAATATCTATCTCCTACTTTATCTTTCTCTATAATTTATTTATGCTTTGGGGTTTTCCTACAAGAGAAAGGTTGGAGCACATAAGCTCGCACATCTTTTACTTCACAAAACATTCTGGCCTCACAATGCATCAGGAAACCAGTGTGAGAACTACTCCAGAGCTGAACCCAAAGATGCCCTAGCAGGTTGGTCATAAAGCTGCAAACTTTGCCTCTTTGGGGTCCCTCCACGAGGCAGGTACACTGGCACCTTCCTAGGAAGTACTCTCCACTAAGATCGATCAGTAGGAGAAAATTCCAAAGAAGATAAGGAAATACAGTGATATGATGCAGCAAGTTACAGATATCATGAGTTTTCAAAAATAGAACACTTGGACATGGGTGTGACCTTAATGATTTCTACTTTGCCTTCCTGGCAAGGGCAAGATCCCAAGTTCCATCTCCTGTGCAAACAAACACACAAAATTAATGACTTATAAATGTTCATAGAGGTAAAAAAGGCACAGAAATCTTTAGCCAGAGGGAAAAAATGATGAAATCTGGCATGTTTGTAAAAGAACTAACTACACAGAAATGAAAGCAGTAAGCAAACAGATGAACAAAGAAACAGCATAGCAGACAGCATAAAAAAATGCACTACACGGCTGAAGAAAGTGTGAGTGGATGGAAAGAGGAAAATTAATGAGCGAGTCTCCTCATTTCTATCAGGGATGTGATAAAAATACTGTCTGAAAGGGAATTTGAAGGAGATAGAAGAAATAATAAGACACCTCAAAATAATTTTAACAGGATTTCAAGAAGTCAATCCTACTTTCAATACTTGGCAAAGGGCAGACCCAAATTGACATCTCAGTTCTGGGTCTCTATGTTTAAGCACCATATAATATCTTCTCCTGTGTGCTGAGCAGCTGCATTAAGTTTTGGAAAACAGAATCCTGTAGGATTATTGTTGTTTTGTGAAGGAGAACTTATCTTGTGTGCTAGTTTTCACAATAATAGTGAAACTACATACACAATACACTAGTTTAACTACCATCATGACATCTTGGGGCCAAATAGCTCTTTATAATTTCTGAATTTTATCATATGTCTCTATTAACATATGAAAATAACTTCTTACTTATTTTACCACTTGGGTTTCATATAAAATACATCTATGTAACAAAAAAAAATCAAAGGAGGTCACACTTAAGAGTGAAGTTTTACACCTTCATTTGATGCTACTTGTTACTTAGATATTTGATGGTATTAATCCTCATTTAGCAGATGAAGATTTTGAAACCAAGAAAGATTAGTTGGCTCCCAAATACATTCTCTGAAGCCTTTAATTTGGGTTAGATAAATTTTACCTTATTCTGAATTATGACGGTTGCTTATATTATAGGGCACCACACCCATAGTACTACGTTATTATAATTTTGCTGGCAAGTGATGATACTTCTGGAAAGAAAGTCAAAATTTTAAAATAAATTTCTAGAGACCTATGGCACCAGTGGGTTATTTGGTATCACTGAAAGTGCTCAAAGGTTTGCCATCCCTGTCCGCAATGGTTGCCTCTCGAACAGATCGTGATGAGAGGGTGATGAGCAAGGCACTGAGTCTGAACTCCTCCATGTGCTGGTTATGTCCCTGCCTCCCACTCCAACTCAGCACCCGGGGAGCTGGGGCATTATCTCCTTAGAATCTTGTATGGTGTCAATGAGAATCTGAAATTACTAGGAGGACCCTGCACCATTAGGTCCACCCACGGGTCTGGCTGAAAGAGAGTCTGTAATAGCGATGATGTCCTTCTCAGCGCAGGTGCCTGGGCTTCGGAACCACAGACTGTACTGGACAGAAGACCCCTCCGGTGATGACAGGGTGGCAATGGCTAGAAGTAGATGGTAGATACAAGTTCTTTTTCTCCTCTTTGTGGTTCTGGGCCTTTAGATCCTTAACTCTTTTTTTAATAATTGATTCTATTAGTACTTTTTATATACACATCGTGATCACAATCAACATTGAAAATTTGTACCAGTATATAACACAATTTAATTCTCATTTTTTCCCATGACTCTTAAGTCTTGAAGGTTCTCTTTTCTCCTTTGTAATTCTCTATCAAATGCCTCAAGCATTGATGGCCTGAGACATTATTATGAAGGGCAAGTAGGTCAAAGGACCCATATATGCCCTTCATCAACAATATGTGCCATCATGTTGTCAGTGGGCTTTTCTGTGATTTCTGTGCTAGTCTTGTCTTGCCACAAAGACTGAGTTCATATAGCAGTGACATTTTTGTTTTGCCTCCTATGATACTGAATGAAGCTAGGCTCACCCTAAATACATACTGAAGTGGTAGAACTGAATGTACATGTTCTCTTGCTAGTGCATTACATGTGCGATTACTCTCAATATTTTCCACTATCGCATAAACCCCACAAGGGAGATATCTATCTGTTTCATTCTTTGCTGAATGATAAACCTGCAAAGCCCTGTTTGTCACTACATACTTAATAATAAATGAACAAATAATTAATGAATGATGTTCACCAAATGAGAAACTTTCAGAGTGGGAACTACACTGCTACTATTCTTTACATTTTCAATACTAAGATTTTTTCCTGTCCTATTGGGCAGTTACTAAATATTGCTGACGAAATGTTAGAACCTTTGGAAATTATGGGTATTTTCCTTCTTTTTTTGTTTATCCTCACTGACTTTGCCACTTTTGTTTGGGTGCCAGACTCCAGCCAATCTTCCAGTTCGTATTTCTTGTTTCCAATCATTCTTCTGTTATCCATATTATATTGTGCTGCTAGAAAAATCTACCCAAAACACGGATTTCATCTTTTTGTCAGTAGCTGAAAGATAATTTCTGACTTCAAGTCACTAAAAACTTCACTGTGACAAACAAAACCCTCCGGAGTCAATCTGTCATCTGATTTTTCATGCCTTTCTCTTCTGAGTCCCTCCTCTATGTGAAAGCTCTGGTCTAGCTAGCTTGCCCACTCTTTGATAAATCATCAAGTTTTTCTCTGTTGATCATATATCTAATGTGTTCATTAAACCTAGTAACCTTGACTTTTGAACTCTGTCTAAATTATGTGCCATGTGTCTCATAGTCTATTTTAAGTAAACTTAATATTTAAGCAACCCGAGTATAGAAAATAGCCAACATGTCTTGTGGTTTATTTTACTTGTATTTGGGTTTATTTATTAACAGTCATTGACTGTGTTTTCAAAGAGAGTTGAATTTCATTCTGAGCCTTATGGAAAACTATTCCAGTGGTTTCAGCAGAGGAGTAAATGATATGAGGCTAAAGCTCTAAGGTGAGTTTTCTGAATTTCAGTCTTGTTGCTGCAGTGGATCAGGCTGTTCTTTGGCGGATGTTCCGGGCATCAATGGCTTCTACATGCCAGATGCCTGCAGCAACAACTCCCTCCCTATGACAATCCAACATTTCATTGCAGAAGGTCTCTTGGAAGGTGAAAAATCACTTGCAGTTGAGAATCATTGTTCTGAAAGATGGTACTTGCCATAGGAAGAAGAGAATCTAAGGAAATGAGGGGAAGAAGCAGCTGGAGAAACCTACCATCTCTGTTTTGGGGGGGGGAAGGCAGGGAGGGGAGAGAAGAAACATTCATGGCTTAAATGTGATCTGAGCAGATAAATAATGCATCAAGGACTAACTCTCATCTGATCAATAAAGAAAAAATATAGCAAGTCCAGGTAATATAATTAGGAGGTCTGTGCTATTAGATTAGATCTAACTGTATTTAGACATAATGGCATAATTTGAAGACAGAGAATACACATTTTAACACGTACTTCTCTGCTCTGAAAATTCACAATTGTCCCTCTCAGGGGTCAGAAAGGGATTTGACAAGTAGATTTAAAAGTCGAGTGGAGAATAAAGCAGCAATAACTTACATCCAAATATATTTACAAAGCACCACTACTATTGCAATGTTCAGAATTTGAAAAGATTCATTTTAAATAGTTTCTGAGCTATAAAAGTGCGGTATTTTCCTGAGATAAAATGTGAGTGTGGAATTTTTATTAACAGATGATCACAAGGTCCCCAGCTCTTACTTCCACAGTGTTTAACTAAGGCACCTGTCTCTTCTTGATCCCACCTTGCAGCCTGGCCCACCAGGAAGTCCAGTGCCAATCCCAGTCCCAGGTAGGGGTGATAGAAAGTGTCCCATGTCATTTAGTTTTGGGGTCAGCTTTGAGTACCTATTGCTCCAATCCCTAACACAGCTTTGAAATCAGCTTCTGAGTGTTTGGTACCTAATGTCTTTGTTCATCTCCCCTTATGCATGGATTCCACGTGCTGTAAACCATTTCTCCTCACCTGGTTCAAATCGTCCACACAATTTCTTTGATACTGGCTTTTGAATTAAGGTAGATTTTGATATTTTTCTCTTTCTTGAGCAAGCAGAAAAGGTATCTTTATTCACTGGAAAATCAATGAAGACTTGGACACTGACTACATCAACAAACTAAAACCTTTTTCTGTGAGTGGAGCATGAGTCTGAGTGAAGAACTCCCATCTTTTGCTCTACTAGCAATAAATTCTCAACACCACCACTCACAGCGACACGGTGGCCTGAGAGGCTTTCATTTTTCCCTCATCATTTTCTGCACACTCTCATTATTTCTAAGATTAGAAGTATCTGCAAAAAACTAAAGGAGACAGAGCTAATTCTTGCACAATAATGTGTTAAAGTTACACTCTGAGTGCAAGTCTGTGGAGGGTAGAGGAGTGTTTGCCAAGAATGGGATTACTCCCAGCAGAAGGATATGGATTTATCACTCAAAGTTGTAGATTTAAAGTTCTCCCTACTTCTCCAGGAGAGGAACTCCCTGACCAGCAAGAAAGAAAGTAGAAAAGATGAAAAATAAAGAGGGGAGGCCAGGAGAAAGAAGAAAAGATGGCAGCCACTAAGGAGACTCCATGGTGTGATTGAATTACACTTCCTTCTACTTCTGGTTTCTGGGAATTTGTGATGATGTAATGTTGACTTTTATTTTCATGGTAACAGATTTGAACATTCGATTCCTCCAACTAACTAAGAAGTCTTGCCACTAACAGCACTATGAAACCTAGCATCTTTTTCTTGTCTGATTGTTTTGATTAGTAATTTTTAAACTATATAGAGTAGAAATCAATAGAATGGGAATTCTTTTATTCTTGATCTTAGAGGGAAAGATTCCAGTTTTTTACTGTTGAATATGATACAGCTGTGGGCTTGGCATTTATTATGTTAATGATGTTCATGTACATTTTCTCTACATCTAGTTGGTTAAACATTTATACCCTGAAATGCTGTTTGATTCTGAACAGTGTTTTTATTCTATGTATTGAGATGATCATGTGATTTTTATCCTTTCTTTGTTAATGTAGTGTATCATAATTTTTGATTTGACAATTGTAAAACATTCTTGCATCCTGAGGATAAATTCCAGTGATTGTATTTTGTGACTCTTACTGTCTTCTTGAATTCAGTTTACTAACACAGTTATGTAATGCAAAGCCATGTTTCAGTTAATGACCGATGCCATTTACTGTAGTGTGTACAATGTATGTGGTCGCTGTGTGCAGCAGGCTCCTCCATCTAGGCTGCTAAGTACATTGTATGTTTTCATTAATGATAAAAGTCCTAGGAACTCAATTTTTAAAATTCTCCCCATTGTTAAATGATACATAATTTTATTAGGAGGGTTTGCATGCACTTTGGAAAGGAAGAAGAAAAATTATCTCAGTCTAGGATGACATGATCTGATATTTTAAAACTTCTACAAACCTCACAAAAACCCTGTTTTCATTATATTTTATTAGTACATGTTTGTCACACATAATGATCACATTCATCGTAGGCAGTCTATCCCTATACACCCCACATCTTAATTCTTTATCCTCCAATCCCTTCCTTTAACCTTCGCCCCCATACACAGAAATTTGTTTCCATTTTTTTAAGAAATCTGTTTTCTCTTTCTTCCTTTTCCCTACTGCACCTCGTTACCCTTTTCACTTGAACAGGTTCATTCTGCTTCCCACCATCTACCCTCCATTTCACTCTTTACTTACCCTGTGAGCTTCTAATGCAAGAGAAACAATGTGTTCTCCACATTCTGTACGAGTTAAGCTGAAAATAGGGCTTAAAAAAACCGCTTAGAACTAGTAAATTAATTCAATGTAGCTGCAAGACACAAAACTGACATAAAAATCCATTGCATTTCTGTATACTAACAACAAATCATTCAAAGAGAATTAAAATCCTATTCCATTTACAGTACAATCTAAAAGAATAAAGTACACTGGAATAAGCTGAATGAAGGATGTGAAAAAATTGGTAGTTGAAAAGAAATAAAAATAGCTGAAAATTAAAGGGATGCAAATAAATTGAAAGGCGATTTATCTTTGTGGATTAGAAGACTTAATATTGTTAAAATATTTGTACTATTCAAAGTGGTATTCAGATTTAATGCGATCTCTCTCAGGTATTCTCCCAAAGAATTTTTCACAGACATGAAAAAAAAAAAAAACTTACAAGTGATTAAAGACTTATGTATAAGACCTGTGATTGTAAAACTCCAATGAGAAGCAGTCAAAAACTTCTTTTTCTTTTTTTTTGGAGACAGGGTCTCCCTTTGTAGTTCAGGCTGGCCCTGAGCTCAGCCTCAAACTCACATCACAGCAATCCTCCTGCCTCTGCCCCCCGAGTGCTGGGATTACAGGCGTGAGCCACCACGCCCGGCACTGTGGTATGTGGTACTGGTTGCTGCTGGGCGTGAGTCTCCATGCCCAGTATGATATGTGATTACTGGGGATTGAACCTGGGCCCTTGCGTTTGCAAGACAGTCTCCAGAACCATTGAGCTAAATCCCTGGCCTAAAAACTTCTTAAATTTAGTCTTACAGTGATTCAGTTTTTTTGAAATGGTACCCAAAAGTGCGAGGAATAAAGTGAAAAATGGGCATGTGGCAAACCATGACACTAAAATCTTTGAAACTGAAAGTCAACAGAAGAACAATAATAGTGAAAGAGACAATCTGTGCAAAGGGTGGATTTCTTGTCATGTACCTGCTGAGGGGTTGCTTTCAAAATACATAAAGAACTTTACAGTTCAATAGCAATAAATAAAAGTTCAATCAAATAAGTGAAAAAAACTTCATCAATCATTTCTCCAAAAATTATTCAAGTGTCTAAGAGGTACAATGAAAAAGTGCTAAATACTCTTAATGACCAGTAAAATGCAACTATAAGGACCTATCACCTTTACTAGGATGCCTATTCATTGAAAAAAATAAGTACTTGTGAAGATGTGAAAAAAATGGAGTCCTTGTAGCTGCCAAAGTCAACAGTGTGGAGGCTCTTCAAAAAATTAAAAATAGAGCTAACATGTGGTCCAGAAATCCTACTGCTGGATTTATATTTGAACGTAATAAGATGAAAATCTCAGAGACATTTTCCCACCTATGTTCACTGCAGCTTCAGTTATTCCCAACTGTTAGTAAAGGAAAATAATGCAAATATACACAGACAGATGAAGGGATTTTAAAAATGTGGTCTATGCATGCAATGGAATATTATTCTGCCTTAAATAAAAATGACACACAACAGAATATATACTCAGCCTTAAATAAAAGGGAACATTATCATTTTAAACAAAATGAATGAAGCTGGAGATTATTATATTAAATGCAATAACCAATCACAGAGCCAGTATGACACCGTTCCTTTTGTAAGAGATCTTTACTAACCCAATTCACACATGCAAAAAATGCATCTTGTTTACCAGTACTTAAGAGCAGAGGAAATGGGCAGCTGTTATTCCCTGGATTTAGAGTTTTAATTACGCTAGATGAAGAAATTCTAGATGCCTGCTGTACGACAGAGTGTCCATAGGTAACCTGATATTAATGCACATCCAAATTTGTGTTGCTGCATTGGCAGTACTGCAGGTCACACCCAGTGTTGCACAAGTGCTGTCTCACTGTGCTACGTCTTCAGTTCCTCAAGACTTGTTATGCAGGTAGATCTCATGTCAAGTGTGCTTGTCAAACATACACACACACTGACACACACACACATACACACACACACATACATACACACATACACACAGACCCCACCACCACCACCACTACCACCACCAGTAGCAACACCACCACCAACAGCAACAACAACAAAACAAAAGCAAGGAGCCGCAAGGAACCTCGAGGTGTAAGATGCATGTATTACTGTGATTGCGGTCATAGTTTCACCCGGGTTTGCCTGTGTCCAAACTCAGAGTCCTCATATTCTTCACATTAAATATGTGAAGGTCTGTTGTACATCAATTAAATTCAGTAAAGCTGCTCAAAATGCTTCGGGTGTAATGGAAGAGTCAGCTAAATTGTAACGTCAGCGTTTCATCGGGTTGGTGAGATTAAAGACTTAATTATAGTAAAAACGACAAGAACAAAACAATAATGATTTAGTGAAGGCTTATGCCGGACATCACTTTGCGAAGAGCAAGCTAAGCTGGCATTTCCCCGTGCCCTTATAATACCTGATTTTTGCAGGCTTCTTTTTCAATGAATTGGAAACGCCAGTGCCAGCTGTGAAGACAGAAATACCTTGGAGACACTGGTGCCAGGGGATTCGCGAGCAGGGACTAAAATAGGGCAGACTATTTTTTTTTCCTGGGAGTCTGACTGCCCAGAGAGCTGCCTCTTCTTTATGGGAGCTGCTTTGTTCATTTCTGAGCGACAAGTGCTTTGTGGCTGTCAGGACAAGATCCTTGGAAGTCCGGAGCTGAATTAGGAGACTGCTTTCTCTTTCCAGGCCCTGACTGAATCCCTGCTCTTTGAGGATTGCTCTTGAACAAGCACAGAGAGGCGACTACTAAGCTGTGTGATTGCTCAGTCTTGTCACAAGCAGAGAATTGCATTTTGTGGTAGACCAGTAGGCTGTTAGCTGGAGAGCTGATGCCACTTCGCAAACCTGGGTGGCAGATGTTTCAGCTGGCTCTGAGCATGCTTCCTTTCACTGAAATGGCCCTGCACTCTGTCCTCTCCTCCCCTGCCCCTACCCACAACCATTACCTCTAGCTGCTTCCTCGAAGTGTTAGGATCTTGCAGGTGCTACTTGGTAAGCTACAACTAAAGATAAATAAGTCCTGAAGACAAAGGCAATTTATTAGTGAAACACTAACACAGAGTGTGGAGAAAGAACACTTCTGCAAAAGACAAACTCACTAACCTTTCCAAAATAACTGTCTTTAATTTGAGCTGAATCAGGAAGATAGTTTAGAATGTCTCATGTACTTGTACGCGGTGTGTGAGGCTTCATTTCACCCCAAAGAATGCTTGTAACGTCGTTCCCATGAATGCTCATCTTCCCCTGCCGTAAGCTGGGTTCTGCAGCCTCTGTACCATCTGGAGAAGGAGCTCCAGTCTCTGAGGTTTGAAAGTGCTCAGTGCACCTGATTGGCTCCCTCCAAGGGTGTGTATCAACTATTACTCCCTGCTTTTCACTTTCAAACTCCTTCCCACCCCCTGCCTCTTCCTCAAAAAGATGTTACTGGGTAGATCTTAGAGGTAGAATTTTTAATATATCTTGATCAGTCTTCCTGTCCCCAGTTTACACCTCGCTTGCTGAAAGAGGCATTTTTCACCCCACAGTAGTCAAAGTGATCCTTTAAAAGTGTATATGCCCATCACATTGTTTTCCTGCCTAGACTTTTAAGGCTTCTTGGAGTTTATCTATCAAATCAGGTCCAAACTACTTGCCAGGAAGTGCATGGTTGTTCCCCACTGTGCCTAGTATGATGTTCTTTAAGTTGGTGCCTACTTATGCCGCTGGAAAGCTCCTTCCCTTAAGTCTGACAGCTGGCAAGCCTGGGTTCGTGACTTCATTATTTTCAAAATTGTTTGATTCACCATTGAGAGCAGGAAACTGAGCAGTGGGCCAAAGTTTATGCCATAAGTGGCAAATCCAGACTCTAACTTGCATTGTTATAAATGCAAGTTTGATACACTTGTAGGCAGCTGGGATGATTTCAGGTACTTTAAATCCGTGATGAGACTATAGAGATTCAAAACAGAAACTTTTTTTGTTACAACTTTGCTTTGTTACCACTTTGCTGTGGCTGAAAACAAGAGGGGGCTGATCTGTCCTTTCCTCTAAACCCTTCACCCCTACCTTAGCAGTCTGCGATCATTAGTGTCCAGTCTAGAAAATTTCTTAGGCAATTTCTTGCCACGAACACAGTCCCTGGAGTGATATGTTTCTAGTGTTTGCAGAGATATGTATAACATTAAGCATAAAATGCAATAGCAATTAAGAAATTCAATTCACAGGAAGGAGCTTATCATAACACCATTGGCGCTTAGCCTCTCTTTCCTGTGCTTCTTCCTCGGTAGTCTCTTTGAATCTCTGCTTACAGTTTGGTTATGGAAACATGATTCAACTCACAAGCAAAACAGGTCAGAAGTGACCTCCGACCTCTCCTTTGTTCTTGTAACTTCCTTTATCTCATGCCTGGGATTTTATTATACTATAAAAATGGCCTTTGCTACGTTATCTTCCTATTGCCAATAATGCTTCTTAAAAATAATTGACTCCCTGAGTGTCTTCTTCCTCACCTCCCACAGAAATCTCAGCCCACGGCAATCTGGCTTCTGCTCTCCTCATTGGACTAAATACTTTGGTATTTCTTATTTATGTATTTATTGTGAAATCGACACATATAACTGTATATGTTTTTGGAGTGCTACGTGATATTTTGACTCATGTACACATTATGCAATGCTCAAAGCATGGTACACATGTATCTTCTCAGACTTTTGTCATTTATTTGGGGTAAAAGTATTTGGAATCCTTCTATGCTTTTGGAAATGTCAAATGCATTATCATTACCTTTAGTCATCCTACTGTGCACCGCAATTTATTTCTGCTAATTAAATCTTTGTACCCACTGATGAACCTTTCCCCATCTGTCTCTCTCTTCTCTCTCTGGGCTTTGGTAGTCATGGTCTGACTTCCAGCTTCTGTGGGATCACCCTCTTTAGATCTTATGTGTGAGTGTGGTAATGTCTTTCTGGGGCTGGCTTGTTACATTTTTTCACTCAAGATAATAAACTCCCTTTTCCCTGTGCCAGGAGTTCCTAGTTTTTATGGCTAAATAGTATTCCTATGCATATAGTTACCACATTTTCCTCACTCAGTCATTAGCTGATGGATACTTAGGTTATTTCTCTTTTTTAGCTTTAGTGAATACTACTGCAATAAACATGGGAAGGCAGATGTCTCTTGACATATATTCCTTGGATATATATCCAGTAGTGAAAAATCTAGACCATATGGTAGTGCTATCTTTAATTTTTTAAGGCTCCAAACTGTTCCATAATCGTGATACGCTTTTACATTCCCATGAGCACTTTCTCTCTGCACCCTTAGAAGCACTTGTCATCTTCAGGCTTTCTGTCAAAGGTTTTCTAACTGAAGGGAGATGATCCCTCATTGTCGTTTTGATTTGCATTTTGCTGATGATTAGTTACACCGAGTATTTTTCATACACCTGATAGCCACTCATTAGAGATAGAAAATATCTATTGTTTGCTTTGAATTATTTTATCAAAAGAAGGTAGCCAAGGGATGAAGAGAAGGGGAAGAAGGTGAAAAAAAAATAAGATGTATTACATGCATGCACCAGTTCCCCATAATGAACATAATCATTATATACTGCAAGCAGGTACTAAAAATAATCACAATTTTTTGTTCCTGGACCAGGAATAGAACTTAAGACCTTGAACTTGTCGGATGGGGCAGGAGTCACTGAGCTAAAACGCTGGCTCTAGAATAACAATTTTAAAAATAAATAAGATCAGATTTTTGCTGCTTACTACTGGGGGAGTTCCTTATAGGTCCTAGATATTTATTTCTTGTTAGAGACAAAGTGTGCAATATGCTTTCTTATTCTATAGTTTGTTTCTTCATTCTGTTATTGTTTTCTCTGTAGATTTTTAGTTTGATGTAATACTATTGGCCCATATTTGCTGTAGTTTCCGGTGCTATTAGGATCTTATTTTTAAAAAATCCTTGTTCATTTCAATGACCTGAAATATTCTGTCTATATTTGTACACAGTAGTTTTATTATTTAAGAATGCTTTGGATATTCAGAATGTTTGTGGTTCCATTTGAATACTGACATTCCTTTTTCTAGTTCTGTGAAGCACGCCCATGGTATTTTGGTGGTATTGCATTAGACCTACAGATCTCCGAGTAATATGGGCTGAAACTCCTCTCTTTCAAAATTTGGAGTGATTTGTTTGTGGTCAGATCCAAATCTAGATCATCAGCCCTTCTGTACACTGTCCTCTTAACAATAATTGGTAGTAGAAATAAAAGAAATCGATACCACTTATAGAGTAAGTGCTCAATTATTACTGAGTGATTTGTTCTTTCTAAGATTGGTTCTGCTCATTGCCTAACTTCTTAAAACCTATTCCAGGGCTCTCAGGAAACATCTTTGCTTTGCTCCTACTCCTCTCATTTCTTTAGCTCATTCCCTTGACTGGCTCAGCATTTAAACAGCCATGTTCCTTCAGCCTGCTGGCCTCCTTTTACTTTCTGTGCTCAAACGTCCCCGGTGAGATTTGACTTTCTTCTTTAACTTCAGAAATTGACTTTTCTCATCCAAAATTATTTACTGAATTGCAGATTTTATTTCTATTCTGTCATGAGCATTTCTATCTGGATGCGATGAATGCCTACAAAACTCCACGTATTCGGTGGAGAATTCCTTTTGTGTGTGGCTTTATCTCTCTCCCTCTCCTTTAGCATGTGCTCTCATGAATGAGGCGGTGCTGCTTAGGAGCCCAAGCCAGGCTCCTGCACATAATCGTATGTGATTCCTTTTCACACGTCAGCCACGCCTCCAAACTTGTCCTGTTGTCTACTACAGTCTATAGTTAGAACTATCTGAATAGCTCTCCATCTGCTTCCTCCCTTCCCACCGCAACATTCCTTGAGTTTGTGGTCTCACTCCATCTTGCTTGGATGATTGCTCCAACATCCGATTCACCGCGTCTCCAGACATGACGACTCCCAGTTTACTGCTGGGTGCCAGAGAAGTAACCCAAAATAGAGCTCTCTATATAACAGGACCATGCTTGAAATCTTTCTATTAATCGTCATTGCATCACCTTGTATCTTGTGATCAAGATGCAGTCACCTCGAAGCCCCCTGTATTACCACACTCCCGAATGTCACCACAGCTATACAAAACTGTGTAGCGTACACCCTGGGCTTGCCTCCTTTAGCCTCTTCTTCTGTTCACTCTCCATCCCACCTCTCCAAAAGTAAGAGTGATTGATCTCCTTACTACCGTAACATACAGTCCTTAGGGTACACTCTGTATCATATTCAGAATGGGTTATTTATGTGTTTGTTTTTCTTAGGAGCCGATAAGTTCAGCATGAGTTGGATATTATATATCACTTATCTTTAAAACCACAGAGCTTAACAGTAACTTAGATCATTCCAGACTGTGAGTTCAATAATTTTTTTTGAGGCAGGGTCTCACTTTTGCAGTTCAGGCTGGCCCTGAGCTCAGCCTTGGACTCACAGAAATCCTCCTGCCTCTGCCTCCCGAGTCCTGGGATTACAGGTGTGAGCCACCACGTCTGGCACAGTAGTATGTATTCCTGATTTCTGGTGGGTGTGAGTCTCTACACCGGGCATTGTTGTATGTAGTTACTGGGGATTGAAGTTGGGCCCTTGTTTTCAAGATAGACTTCAGAACAACTGAGCTAAATCCCTGGCCCTGGGTTCAATAATTTTTTTTATTCAAATCTTTATTGGTACATTATAAATGCACACCTTCATTGCATTCAACATTGAGAGTTTGTACCAGAATATGACAGGACTTGATTCTCATTTTTCCCCTTCCCCCACCCACCTTGCAACCCCACCCCCTATATACATAAGCTTTCTTTCCTTTTTTATTACTATCATTTTCTTTTTCCCCTTGTTATTTATCCCTACACCCTCTTTCCTTTTAACATTTTTCTATTTCTCAATATCAACTATACATACTAGAACTCATATACATCTTCATTTTCTCATACCAGAGAAAAGATATGATATTTACACATTATTTGACCTATTTATTTCACTTATGAGGAATGATAAGATGGAGTCCTTCATACTCAAATGAGTTCAGTCATTTTTAACTGACTCTGGTACATGGTCTTTTAACAACTAATTCACAGAGGCTTTTCATGGGGTACGAAGAACATAATAAATACTTGAAGATGAGAATCAAGCTTCCAACATGACCCTGCTGTACATAGCTATGAACCCGGAGTCGGAAAGTAAAGGTTCAAGCTCTAAATTTTGCCATATTCTGTATGCATTTGGGCAACTTATTTGAGTTTCTTAGGCTTAATGTAGATTTGTCTTTAAAGTTAAGGTTGTGGTAACAATTCCTACCTTACCATCCTATTATTGTTCAAATTAAATGAGGTAACATATGGTAAGCAAGGACTGTGGAAACAGCAAAATACTAACAATGAAAAATGTTATTTTTGCCACACATAAGTTGTCTCTTGGGTATTGAAAACACATTTCTTGGTCATAATTCTAATTGTAAACAACAACAAAAAAATCAGAAACACAGAGACTTAAACAAGAAGAAACATATTTTCTTAGCAACTAAAACATGGAGTTCCATGTTTGGTTGGGCTGGAGGAATAATTACACCAGGCACTCAAGATGTATCTGCATCTTTTTTTAAAAATTCAAATCTTTATTGGTACATTATGAATACACATCACCATCGCATTCAACATTGAGAGTTTCTTAACGCCGTCATCTTTAGCACAATGGCTTCTGTCTTAACCATGGCTGCCACAAAGATGGCTGAGCTTGTCAGAGACTTCATCTGCATCCCACAGAGAAACGGGGAGTGCAAGTCTTATCTGTTCTTCCCGTTAAGAAAGCACACTCTTCGCCAAGCCCACGTCAAATTTCTGCAGTGCTTGGAAATGGCGAACTTCCCTGGAGCTATGTGAGGGGGTAGGGGAGAGTGTGTTTTCTTAGCCTTTCTATGAATAGGCAAAGAAACCATGAGGAAAGATATTGGGCACGCCAGCGAACAGTGCTTTTGCACACGTATCTTGCTGTAAAATCTCAGTTTTCAATCATTGTTGAACAAGATAGCCTAACATTGTGTACTCAAAGCTGCATCCAGTGCGGAGGGATTAATCATTAAGACTAATTAAGAGCCAGTTTGTCTTTTCAGATGGCTGATCTTTCCTTCACTTATCAATCTCTTAAATAAACATCACATGGCTCGGCTCTGTTTTTGGTGGAAGGGAAGGTCATCTTACTTTACTATTTACCCCTGGAAAGTACACCCATTAGAAGTGAAAGAGAAATAAGAGAGTTTGAAGGAATGCTGAGACTTGGCTTTCCATTATGGCTTCCAGTTGAATCCAGTGGAGAAAGACAAAAATGCACTGCAGATAGAAATGATTCTGACACAGTAAAGAGATACTGAAAGAAAGAGAGAAAGAAAGAAAAAGATAAATAAAGAAACAACAGAAAGAACAGATAAAATGGCTTAATTTTTCTCCTTACTGAAATTCCGATATAGCCCTTTATGAAGAGTAGGACAATTTCACCTCTCTACTCTCACGTACCTACTAGAATAACTGTAGGGAGGGGAGGTTCAGCAAGTGTTCTGGAGGGCCAGGGGGCTCAGTGGTGTTATCTTCTGGGTCTGAGATCATTATTGGTAGCTTCTTTGTTTCCATCAGTTCCGTCAAGCAGAAATGGGGGAGGGCATCTTACCTAAGCACCTTGTTGAAAGGGTCCAAGGCCACGCCCAGGTAAGGGCCAGGGTGTTGGAGATGAGTACCGTGAGCTGTGCCTGTTGAGCTGGACTGTGCAGCGCTCTGGAGTGGAATATCTCTGCAGCCCCAGCAGATGGCTACTTTCTGTTTTTAGAAGAGCCGATTTGGGATGCCTTTGGCTTTTAATCTTGTTGAAAGGCATTCTAAAAACTCAGATCCTATCAATTGCTCTTCATCTTTTCCAGTCAAGCTAAAGTAAAAGTCCATTAAAATTAATTTATTATTTAAAATGGTAGGAATGGAATGTATAATGCCCTTCACAGAAATGTAGGAATTAATTCTAGCAATAAATCTGAAAATAGACTGCAAAATCACAGTGAACTATTCTAACTGTCTGCACCTACCATTATGTGAAAAATTACCTAGCTGAGGGATCTTTTATGGCTTTCTAGATCTTTCCAGCCCCACTTCTTTCCTCTCCTTTTTTTTCTTTATGTCCATTCTACATAGTCCTTTAAGTTAGGCCAGAAAGGCCATGAGAGCGGTGACTTTGTAACAGCTGTCCAGCCTAAGCATTCCATAGCATCCTTATGTGAAAGTGTACAGATGCTTTTATCTTCTGTAGCTTCTATTAATGTTGCAGTTTCCAAGTCTTTTGTGAAGGACTTGACTAAATCTATTCTCTTTTTTTTTTCATTCCAATCACCTAATGACATTTTCTTCATTACATATAAGGTACTAGTTCCTTAAACTAAGTTATGTTCAAAATGCATTTCCACTTGAAAACAGGACTTTGGTTTTCTTTTTGTTTTGCTATCAAAATTTGTGCATTTTCATTGGTCTATAAGCTTCCAAATAGTTTTCAGTTGTCAACTTCAGCTACAGTAGTTGGTATTCTTCTAAATTGATTGCAAGTGAAAGAAGTTGAGTATGTTGGAATATCTGGACAGTTGGCACATTTCTCCTTCAAAACAAAATTTTAAATATGTTTTTTCCTGTGGCTCCTTTGAAAAAGACAGTACAGAATACATAAGGAAAGTCAACTCTAAAGGACTGAATAATCTTTTAGAAATGAGAGAATGTATGATGTTGAGTTTAGTGTTTTAGGTTCAACCCTCACCACCACAGTTAGTCTTAGCACTGTCTCTCTCTCTCTCTGAACAAATAAGGACATTTTCTCAGGAAAGTCAAGGACTTCCCAAGATTACATTCTCTGTGTCATGCTTCTCAGTACTTATTTTCTTACAGCTATTTTTCAAAATGAAAACTATTTTTTTAACAAAATCTCGAATGCTTTTCTTTCTTTTTAAATCCCCTTTCCATCCCTTTCCCCACTTCCCTCCATCCTTGTTCCATATCCATTCCGACTTCCTATTTATTTATTTTTTATTTCGCACTTCCTAGCTCCCTCTCTCTCTCATTCATATATATATATATATATATATATATATATATATATATATGCCTGTGTAATTCATTCCAGAAACTTGCTTATAATCCAAAGCACTTGCATATCAAAGCAAATTTTCCAGTAAGAAATAATGGAAACTTAGGTGATTTGTTCCACAACCCAAAAATATTTATAGAAAATTGATAACTATACTGTAATATAATATGAAGTAATAAAGACAATAAAACATAAATATGAACAAATTAACCTGCCTTTACCTTTGAAAATCTCCCTTGCTAGTGTGAGAAGGACACAAGAGGGTTCCTGTGCAGGACAACTTTCGCTGTCACTGACATAATCACTGATATCTACTGACTCAGTGGACTCTTTCTTTTTGTGCAGTTGTAACAAGGAACCTAGTCCATGACGTTTGCTTTTGCCACCTTTTGAGGATTTCATGGAAATGTAACATTAAATTGCTGTTACACAAATCCATTGCTTATTAGGGTGGTGCTTCTCTACAAACTTTTGCATATTTCCCATGTCACTCTTAATATCATCTGCAATGAGGGGTTTCTCTACTTTTTTCTCCTCCTCTTCTTCAAATGAAATCTGCTCTATAAATTCTTGCTGTCAAGAGGTGATTACCCACAATGAGAGACAGAGAGGAACCATTTGCTTAGTTATGATAACGTGAAGTTGGGTGTCACATATGGCTCATATCACAAGACATCACTCATTTATTGTTATAATTTATTAGATTGTTATAATTTATTTTTCTTTCTTTCTCCCTAGATTCTTATACAGTGGACCCTTGACTTACAAATGTGATCAGTTCCTGAGGGCTGGCTGTGACTGGTTGTAGGTCAGTACTGCTGTAAACTGCATTTTTACCTGGCTACATGCTATAGATAACATGAAGCAGATACGTCATCTATTTACCTAATTGACTCAAATTATTGAGGGTCCATTGCCTAAAAGAAATCATATAATATTTTAGCTAATGTGTGTCTGAATTATTTCACTTAATATTGTCGTCTCAAGTTGTATCCATTTATAGTAAGACCCTGATTTACAAACAGATTGTCTGGAGAGAAAATTCCTAGGTCCGATTGATTTGTAAGTTGGACAGAATGAGTTGTATATATCTTTGACACAAATATGGAATGTAAAACATAAAAAGTCACACACACAAGTACTGTGAATAAACTTTTTAATTTTATAGTTACTGTAAAACGGTGGTATAGCCGGGCGTGGTGGCTCACGCCTGTAATCCCAGCACTCGGGAGGCAAAGGCAGGAGGATTGCTGTGATGTGAGTTTGAGGCTGAGCTCAGGGCCAGCCTGAACCACAAAGCGAGACCCTGTCTCAAAAAAACCTTAAAAAAAAAAACAGCGGTGGTATACTCCATTACAGCTGTAAATAAACTATGTTAAAAGGACAAAGTAAACAAGAGACTTACTACTATTATGATTTGTTCAAATCCATGAATGTTTGTAGTGTGATGTCCATTTGTATCAGTGAAATTTCATGTTCAAAAGTTATTTTATTGGCATATGAACAGGAAAAAGTGCTAAACTGTGAGCTTTTGCAAGTGGGAAGAAGGCCAAAAGTTGGAGGGATTGAAGAAAAACAGAGAGGAGTAAAGGCTGATAAAAAGAAAAGGATTCAACATTTCTACTTAAATGGACATACCTTGAGGATATCCTCATAAGTGAAATAAATAGGGCACAGATAGGTACATATCACATCTTTTCTCTGGTATGAGAAAATAAAGATGTAAATGAGTCCTAGCATTGTATGTTATATATTGTGAAATAGAAAATGCTCAATGTAAAATAGGGTGAAGGGGGAAAATGTTGAGATTGTAA
>PVIR01022391.1:0-28257 GCA_004026965.1 Petromus typicus
ACAACTGAGCTTATTTGGTACTGTACCCATTAACCACTGTGTTAGAAGATCTGAGATTTTACCTTCCTAGATGAGATCTGGTCCCACAGTTAGGGGCAGTTGTCAGCCCTTCGAGTGGAAGTGATGTCAGTAGCTACCAGTACAAAGTAGCAGAAGCAGAAAATGAAGCATGCCTTTGTGCTAGAGGAGAAAAAGGAAAGAAGCCAATGTATCTTAGACTCTTCCCTCCTGTGCCAGCTGTAAGACTTCTCATTTGACCTACCCACTTATCCAAGTCTTACACAGATCAAGAAATAGGTGACGAAAAAATTTTTAACTTCCCTGAAGTCTCAGATCATCTGCCAAGCTGTGGTTGGTTACAGTGTTAGTGGAGCACCCCGCTGTCTCTTTTACCTATGGAAGCATCTCAGTGAGGCGAAGGGATGGCCGTACAAAGGCTACATAAGATCATTTGTAAAGCTGTAACTGTAAATGAATAAAACACAAGCTATGACATTATGAGAGTGATCAAAAATAAAAGGTCTTTTAAAAAAGAACAGATTTGTGAATCTGGGATTGAAATCTAACCCATATGAAATGTAACTTGCCTTTCCAGGCATACATTGCACATCTCTCTGCATATCTCTCTATATATCTCTCTATATATCTCTATTACTCTCTTTTCTCCTGCTTCTGTCTTGTCTTCTCTCCTTTCTTCTCTTCTTTCTCTTCTCTTCTCTTCTCTTTCCTTAGCTCCCCTCCCCTTCCCCTCCCTTCCTTTCCCTTCCCTACTCCTCTCCTTTCCTCTCTTCTATTACCCTCTTTTCTGTCTCTGTCTCAGACTGTCTGTTCATCTCTATCTGTCACCTTCTTTCCCTTGCTCTCACTTCTTTTTTCTCTTAGCATTCACCTCATTCCTATTATTAGTATGCCAGGAAATAATTAGGGGGTACAAATCACAGCTATTTTTTCTTTTAATAAAACAAAAACATTACTCACAAAATGGCAACCAAAGAGGCATCCAGGAGTAGCCTGAGCTTGAAGAAGTGAACTCGGCAGCTCACCCCATCTAGGAGTGTGCCTGCAACAGAGAAGGGCTGCTCTGCCTAGAGAGCATGAGATTGGGCCACGCTGTTTTACTTACCAGTAACAATTAACCCCTTTGGTCCCTTCTCTTTCTAAGTCTTCTTATTCTGATCTCAACCTTCCCCTTTCTTTGTTCTCCCATGTTGAACATCCTAAATAAAAATTCCATTGCTCAAAACCACGTGTTGTGATCACTGACACCTTTGCAGATGGCGTGTACAGCACAGAGGTCCCTGAGCAGAACACCATGCAGCCAAATCACCTCTCCTGGTAGCTCAATCTCTCTGATGGCTCAGGATATAACTCTGTCTCCAAATGAAGATGGGACACAGCAAAATACCACGGGATGAGGAATGAGGACTGGGCTGGGGTCCAGCTTCCCACCAGACATTCAGAATGTCACAGGCTCTTGTCAGCTGAAAGTAGCCAGTTCAGAAACACTTATACCCCCTTTCTTCAAATGCCTCCATTATAGTAAAATATTGATTTCTTCTCTTCCTCCCTGGCATCTCTGCCTCTCTCTCTCTCTCTCTCTCTCTCTGTCCCTCTCTCTCTCTCTCTCTCTCTCTCTCACTCTCGCTCTCTCACTCTCTCACTTCCTTCCCTCCCTCCCTCTTTTCTTCCCCACTTCCTGGAATTAACAAGGAAAGATAACCTCCTACTCAATGTTCTAAGAAGATGAGTTGAAAACTTCTGTCTTCTCACCCAGGCTCCTACAGCATATCCTCTAAAAGCTGCAAACTATTTGTAAAGATGAGTGTCTTTTTCCCAAAATTTTTATGGACAAATAAAACTGCAACAAAAATAAATTACTTAAAAATGAAATAAATAAAATAATTCACATAAAATATAAGTCCATCTATTTTAAGATTATACCTAACAGCTTTAATGTTACTGAAACTGGCTACTAAACAAGCTCTTTATCTCATATCCAACTAGTAACAGACAGTAAATCCACAGCAGTCTGCACACATTGAAGTTGTGCTGCTCTAAAGATACTTACTGTAAGCTTATTCCCCTCTATTTCATTTGAGAGCCCAAAATCCTATTCACCACACTGCAAGAAAAAGGATAATGTCCTTGAGAAACTTATAATCATAATGGCCAAACTAGGTTTAAACTGTATCTGGTAATTGCTGTGACGATAAGCAAAGAACGAAGAGAAAGCAGAGTGTGAGGCAACAATAGTTTGCATAATTTGTCCACAGCAAGACTTTTAGAAAAAGTGACTTCCAAACAATGATCAAAAGGATAAGAAAGATACAGTTACAAGAAGGATCATGGGAAGTTCATAAACCAGGAAAAGTATATGCCTTGGTCTTAAGGTAGAAAAGAACTAGGTACTTTCCCTGAACTCTGCATGAAGACAATGTTGTCTAGCATAAATTGAGAGATAAGGTGGATTTAAGCCTTATTAAGCCAGTATAAGGAGTTTTAGCTTTTTAACAGCAAGGAAAGCCATGGAAGAGATTCAAGAAGGATAAGAATGTGATCTGATTGACACTTTTAAAAGAGCAATGCCATATCATGAATTTTATAGCATGTAAATTGTTTCTCAGTAAAGCTGCTAGTAAAAAATAGATCCATGAATATGACCCCAATAATAGCACTTAGAGCAAGTTGTAATTATTTATTTATTCATAAAAATAATTTCCATTAGACTGAAATGCCAAGGCAGCGACATAGTTTGATATGCCTTGCCATTGTACCAACAGATTTAGAAGCTTTCCAAGTATGTGTTGATTGGATTAGGGAATACAACAGTTAGTGAAAAAGCAACCAGTAATCAAGTGCTAATTTGCGTGCTATAATCTTTTGCTCTGCATCTGCTACTCTCCCTGGAAGATGGGCCTGCTTTCTAGGAAAAGACTTGTGTTTTTCATTAACAAGCTGCTAACTTGAGTTACCACAATTACTATACATTTCTGGGTTGAAGCATCACCAGATGAATAATTCAAGTATTACCAAAGGCAAAGCCAGCCTTCATCTGAACTGTGAGATAGATAATTCTCTGGAAGCCTTCCAACTCTCATTCTATGGTTTTTATCTTCCCTGTAGACAGGCCACCTTTTCCATTTCTCCCTCAGTATCTATCATGAATTTGATGCAAGTCCAGTTTATCTTGTCTCAGCTTTCCTATATGTATAAAATGTACCCCAAGAATATTCCATATGAAGAAAATCTTCATGTAATATCTTGAAAATAAATGTTCCAAAAATGAGTTCTGAATACATTTATTTCAAATTCTGAACTATCTATGATGTTTGTAGGAAGATGAATTGCATTAAGATGATATTAAAGTCATCTGAATCTTTTGCAAACTGAGTTATCTGGCTAGTCTCACATCAAGGATGGTCTGTTTGAATGCCAGTTGTTTAACCAGCAGCTGTGTAAAAGATGACCTTGGCGAATTACCCAAGGATATGTTGTAAGGCCTGGCAAGAACTGCTGAGGCGTAAAGGTCACTGTTGATTTTATGTAGCTGTGTTCAGTTGTGCAAAACAGTGTACTGTCACAAACGGATACAAAGACAAATTTGATACAGATGTTTCTTAATCATTATTTTACTAATTCAAAGGATTAGCAAAGAGACAGAGAAAAGGTAACTCACACTGTTGGTTTTAGTGAAGCCACTATGAAAATGAGATAGGGTATCCCAAAAAGAATTAAAAATAGAATTATGATATGATACATATTTCCATTTCTGGGCAAACAGATGCTTCATTATTTATATCTGCATTACATCTCAACAAACCCTTCAGAATTAAAAATACAATACATAGAAAATGCATTTCATACACCTACCCTAGCAAACAATACAGCTCGGCAACACAATACACTACAAGTATGGGTCGATTCCCCCTGGCTGACTGGGAACTGCATCTCACTGGTATGTCCCACATGCTGAGAGTATCATACCACATGTACCTAAGCCAGAAAAAGGTCAAAATTAAAAATTTGAAGTATGGTTTCTATTAAGTAGGTACCACTTTTGAGCTACCATAAAGGCAAAAAATATACATTGAGTCATAGTTGATGCCTATCTGTATATCTAAAGGAAAGGAAACCAAGATGTTGAAGGAATATCTGCACATCCACATTCTTTGCACCCTTATTCGCAATCACCAAGTGATTTCATTACCAAGTATGGAACTAATCTAAATGTCCATTCATGGATAAAAAGATGAAGAAAATATGGTGCAGCCTGCATAAGGTGGGAAACCCTGTCTTTTGTGATTACATGCATGAATCTGGAAGACATGCTAAGTGATAAAGGCAGGCACAGAAAGAAAAATACTGCACAATTGTATTTATAGGTAGGATCTAAAAAAGTGGAACTCATGAAGTAGAGAACAGAACAACAGTGACCAGAAGCTAGGGAAGGTGAGAAGAGGGGTCTTGGGGAGTTATTGATGAAACTTTCAAATAGACAAATTTTCAGATAAACAAGAGAAATAGATTTTGAAATCCATTGTACAACAGAGTGACTATAGTAAATAATAACATACTGTATTTTTCAAAGAACGTAAATTCTAAATAGCTTACCATGAGGTTACAGATGTTGATTCACTTGGTTTAGTCATGCTACATTGTGTACATATATCGAAACATCACAACATACCTCATAAAGATATAAAATTATGCCTTGTCAAACTTAATCTTAATAGGGCCAGGGATTTAGCTCAGTCATTTCAGCACCTTTCTTGCAAGTGCAAGGCCCTAGTTTCGATCCCCAATAACCACATGCATCAATACTGGGCATGCAGACTCACGCCCACCAGCAATCAGATCCACATACCACAGTGTCAGGTGTGGTGGCTCATGCCTGTAATCCCAGCACTCTGGAGGCAGAGACAGGAGGATTGCTGAGTTTGAGGCTGAGTTCAGGACCAGCCTGAACTGCAAAGTGAGACCCTGTATGCAAAAAAACAAACAACAAAACAAACAAACAAAATATATTTCCCCTTTAACTGGTGTTTGAAATTCTGGTAACATTGGTTTGCGAAATTGAGAATTTCAAAATATCATGGGCTGTGTTTGTCCATAAGCACAATAGTACCCAGTGATTAATGAAAGATGCAGAATGTATTTGGAGACAGTGGGATGAAGGTGGACGTCCTTTGGGTAGACTGAGTCAGGCGGTTCACTCCCCTAGGCTAGCGGCTCTCTCCTAACTTCCTCATTTCTTCTGTTTTTCTCCACTTTTTGATCTCCTTCCCTACATCATATGTTTAGTTGCCACTTATGTGATGCTAGTCTTTTGTACAAAGGGTTTAGATGTTTTGGTATTTATATCCAAATGTGACACTGGTGTGCTGTCAACTCAAAATGAAAGTTTTATCAAGAATTATAAGTAAAGGAACTGCCTTAAAATAATGAGACTATAAGTGAATAAGAATCGGGAACAGGCCAACTTCCACCTGTAGACAAAGCCCTATCTCCTATTTTAACACTTCTGTTTTCCTTTTTGTCCTGAAAGTGTTCCACGGACATCTCTGTTATATTATTGTCTTTATACAGAGTTTAGTGGGATTTGGGCTCAGTTTTCCCACTTACAGTTGGCAAGTTGTCAGCTCAGGACATGAAACCTAGAGTTTACAAACAAATGAAATAAATGTCATAGGAGGCTATGACAGGAGGCAAAGCAGAACCAGGAGCCAGCACTGCGGCTTGAGAACTTAGCAGTATGTGATAGAAAAGACGACATAGTTTGTTTGCATCATGTTCAAAGACATAGAAATGAACTTGAGTCAGCCGCCTCTGCCCACGGTCAGCCCCACGCTCCTGTCTCCCTTCCTTCTGCTCATGACTTTCACATATTCCACTTTTGTGTTCCCTTCCAGGTTTTTGGTAGATTCTGTTTCATCATTTTATTTATCCAGATTTCATGGCAGTGGGAAGATATTCTCATCTATATCTCTGCAGGTGATCAGAGGAAATAAAATGTAGTGAGCATTTATGAACAAGTAAAACAGTACCTGTTGTTGATGATGCAGGAAAAAAGGCAGGACAATAGCCAGGTTATTGCACCCCCTAGTAAAAATTATTCTATTCTCATTACTCAATTTCTTACCACAACCTTGGTTTTTTTTTTTTTAAATCCTCTTAATGTTGGATATATACTGGTGAACTCTTTTATATTAGTTCATTGTTGAAGTTGTCCAGAGAACCTTGCCTCAGTTTCCTGTACCTGCAGACTGTCCGTGTGTACCTCCTATAGAGTCCAGCACCATGTGACGGGGAAGTAGCAGGTTTGGGACACTGTGGGAAGAGAGAGGGGTGAACACGAATCAGCCAGGTCCTGATTTCAGCATTTATCTTCAAACTTCCATCTTTCTATTAATAATTTGTGCACATCTATTTTTATCTTTCATCTCTCAAGCATTCTGTAGACATTTCTGTTTGTTATTTTATTTCTATTTTCAGTCAGCGCAGCCAGATATTCCCTGTCACCTCTGAGCCTACAAGTCGTCGGCTCAAGAAAGGAAAACCCGTAAGTTTGTGAATAAATGAAATGGCTGAAAATGTCATGATAGGAGGAAAAGAGGTTGAAGAGCCAGTAAACTGCTTCCCTTCACAGGAAAACGGTCTGCTGAAACAGTGCACACTGCTGCATACGACATCGCACATATACATTATACATCTCCGCTACATTGTCTGCGGAAGTTGTTCAAGCAACCTAGTCTCAGTTTCCTGTGCCTTGTACTTTCTTACTTGTGTAAATCCACCATATAATCCAGACAAATGTGACAAAAACAGCAAAATATTTTAAAATAATTAGAAGGGAAGTGGGTGAACCAGAAGATAGACAATTCCTGCCATTTATTTTAAAAACGGACAGGTAAACTTCCCCTCTTGCCACAATTTGCATCTTTTTGTTTATCCTCTTGTTCTTGATGATAAGCTCTTTTACATGAGAATCTTTGCTGAAGTTGTCTAAAAAAAATCTAACTTGTATTTTCTGTATCTGCGGTCTGTACTTACACACATCACCCATTGAACCTAAACAGTGTGATGATACTGCACTTTGCACCATGGTTGATGAGAAGAGAGGATCCAAGAGTCAGCAGCTCCTACCAGGAAGTCACTCACCTTGCGTTTCTCTGCAGGGGCTCCCCCATTTCATCTTCCTTTTGTACTATCCATGTAATCAATGGGTGAATGAGTGAGTGGTTCCTTTGTTTTAGAATCTGGTGTGTTTGGGCCAAATATGCCCACCTGTCGCTCTGTTTGTGAGCCCGAGAAGCAAATTTAGTAGCATTTATGGACAAACAAATGGAAATGTCATGTTGTAACAATAGAGGCTTTTATTAAAAATTATTCTTGGCACAAACACCATTTCCCCTCACTTTCAATTGGATATTTCACACTAATCTCTTCTATTAGTTTCTGTGCTAATCTTGTCTCAGTTTTCTGTATCTGTAGATTATGTTTACACAATACAGAAGAGAATCTAAAAATATGGTAGAACATACAACACACTTCACACAATATTGCAAAGGAAATTGGTAATATAGGAGTCTGCTTCCTCCAGACTATAAGTCATCCTTTGCCTGCTAAGTGATACTGTATGTTTCCCCCATGTCCTTAGTTTTTCCATTGATTTTATTGGTACATTTTATACATACATTGTGATCATAATCCATTGCCCTTAGTTATATTTTCCTCCTTTATATTCCAGATATTCCATGCTCATTCTATTGTGTCATTAACATAATGAGATCAGTGGAGTTGGAGCAAATGTTAGGACTTGTTGTTGTCTAAGTAGTCAGTTCAAAAAGTGAAACCTAAGAAAAGGTTCTGAATGAATGAAATGCCTTAAAATACTTCCATAGGAAGACAGACCGCATCGGCCAAAGTTAACTCCTGCGCTTTTTGCAGAATATGTCTCCAAAGTTTCCTCTTCATGTCAAATCCCTATTCTTTTCATCCAATCTCTTCCCTTGTAGATATTCTTTGGCCAACTCTGTCATTTTTTTTAGCTAAATGATTTTATTAATTTTAATTGATTTTACTGGTGCATTTTATATATACATTATGAGAACACTGAGAACTTGTACTTGTACATGACATAACTAATTCTCATTTTCCCCATTCCCCTGCCCTCCCTACAACCCCCTATCCCTATACACATAAGTTTTGTTTCCTTTTGTTTTAACCATCAAATCTTTTCTTTCCCTTCTTTACTTTCCCCTATACCCTGCTCTTTTCCTTTTTCCTTTAGAACATTTTCTTCCTATTATACAAACATTTTGGACCCCGTTTACACCTTCAATTTCTCATACCAGAGAAATGATGTGGTATTTACACATCTGTGTCCAATTTATTTCATTTATGTGTGTGTCCTCAAAGCACATTCATTTGAGTATAAATGACTGAATTTTATTGTTGTTTATGGGTGACTAATATTCCATTTTTTAAAAAACACACATTTCCTTTATTCAGTCTCTTGTTGATGGGCATTTGGGTTGTTTCCAAAACTTAGCTATTGCAAACTGAGCTGCTATAAACATGGGTGTACATGTCACTGTGGTATGATGTTCTTAATTCATATATATCCCCAGAGGGGAAATAGCCGTGTTAATGGGACCTCCAATCCTAGCTTTTGGAGGAATCTCCACACTGGTCTCCACTCTCCAGAGACTGAAGTCCCTTTGGTTACATCAGATTATATCTTCTAACTTCCACCATCGTGCCACAACAGCACCTCCACACAGACAATTCTATTGTGCTCCTCATATGCTCTGCTTGTTGCTTAGGCTTTTCTCTGTGTTATTATCTTTAGATTACTTTCCAAGATTCACAGTCTCAAGTTTACCACTTTGACTATTGTGGGTATTTTGCTTGTTGAAAAATGTTTAACAAGATAGTGTGGACATGTATATTGCTCTAATATTTTTACACATTACTAAAAGAGTTCCAGGAGCCAAGCATCCTGTCCTTTATTGAGATCCTCAATTCTAAAATAACTGAGATCTTCTATCTCTCTCTTTTACTCCAGTTTAATGTATCAATCTCTCATATTTGCTAAATGACTCATAGTCTCCTCTTCCTTGTTGATGTCTTTGCTGGGCCAGTTGGAAAAATCAAGCCTGTTTTCAACCATTAGAGCATAGTTGCTCAAAATGTGAGATGGTCATATGTGAAGGAAAATAACACATGAACTGCAAAATTGAGTTTGGCCAGAAGGCGGTCCGGGCACCAACTCACACGCTTTTTTTGGTAGATTCGGTACCTATCTTCTCGCTCCCCTCTTCCTACCTACCACTGACCTTCCTTTATTTTCTCTCGCATTATTCAAATATTCATGCTTATTTTTGTTTTATGCTGGTGTATTTGCAGAACTTTTAGAGTGATTCATTCCTAGGATTCTCAACTTAAGACTCATATGTAGCCAACTCTTAAAGGAAAATCTACAAAAAGTCATGAACAAATTGAAATACTCTAAAGTAATTTGAATAATAAATGAATATGGAGTGGCCATCACTCAACCTTCACTTCTAGCCTGTATTGTAGCCTTACTCAGTCTCTATAACTGTCATCTTTTCTTCTTCTTCATTGTTTAAATTTTGAAGTCTTTAGACAGACATAGCCTAAATATTCTCCCTTCAGATCTCTGTGTAACCAGTCAGGAAGTTCCAAAAAGAGTTGTAGACAAAGAAAATGCCATCCAGTCACAGAAGTAGACCAAGTAAGCCAGTAACCAGCCAACTTCTCCCTTTTATCAGAAACTTTCTCCTAACTCTGTCATCCTGCCATGACCCTCCCTGGCACCACTACTCTATTTCCCTTTTATACACCCTCTGTGTTTTATACTCTCCCCTTTCAATTTCAGTATCTTTACATTGATTTCAGGAATGTGTGCCCTAGACACAAACACAATCAGGTTTGTATGTGTCCAGCTCAGTGACCAAAACTCTGACAGCACATCATGGAAAAGTGTAGTGTTTTACAATTTGAATAGCAAATAAGGAAGAGCCTAACATTTGTCCTTTGGCCAATACTCATCTCTTGCACTCTCCATTCCTCCCACTTTTTCCTTCTTTATTTCCCACCTACTTGTTGTATGTTTTCCTGTCAACTTAGTTGTGTTATTTCACTGAAGCTGTGGTTAGTCTCAAGGTTCAACTCACAGCTCACTTTGTGAGCTATGTCTGTACATGACAATAGTCTCCATAAATAAAATGCTTTATAAATAAAATGTTTAAAGCCACATTTCCCAAAGTGAAATAAATGTAGGAGACAGAGCTGGAGCCAGAAAAATCTTCTTTCTCAGCTATCTCCTCCCTCCTAACTTCCACCCTTCCTCCCCTCCCCTCCACTCTTTTATTCTCCCCTTTTCTCCATACATTTGGTAACCACCTCTTCTATCTTAGTATCTACTGAGAAGTTTTAAGAGACTTCTCTTCAATGTGACCACCTTGAGGACTGCCACTCACTAACCTAAATAAGAAACCTAAAAAGAGGCTGTAGACAGGTGAAATGCCTTAAATAAAGAAAGTACAGGAGAAGGATAGTTCAGGCTCCTACTCTTTACCCAACATTCTCTTCTAATCTCCACAATCCTACTAATTCAGAGGATGTAGGGAAATCCATGCTCAGTTACCTCAACCTCTAGGGCTGTGGGTTTCTACATCTAAATTCTGGCACTGGACTGACATCAGGCCATAGAATCTGACATGAAATTTTTGTGAACAGGAAAACTGTACACAAAGAAAGACTGGAAGTAGAAGCAGAACCCAAGCAACTCTTGTCATTTGGCAAAGATATTTCTCCTTCTGTCTCCCAAATGCCTGTAACCTCTTTTCTTCCTTCACCTCACTCCTGTCCCCTTTGTCAGTGGGGCTATATTAGAGCTTTCAGCCCAAATTTCCTGATAAGTTTTCAGGGAATTCTCTACAAGCTGGTGGTGTGAAGCTCTTACTAGCTAGAAAAGCAGGTTAAAATGATGTGTCTGTGAAGTCATTTGTACGGCTGTGGACACATTTCATACTGCGACCACATCTAGCTAATTTCAGTCTCAGGTGTGTCAGAACTCATTCCAAGGTAAGACTGTCATAAAACACAAGTGAACTAGGAAATTCTAGTCCTCAGTGCTATGGCTGAAATGTGGTAGAGAGATAAGTATGCCAATAAAGGTGATTCCAAAAGCCAATGTTTTTATGATTTACTGGAGAAGAAAATACTAATGGAGGAATGTTTGATGTTAGGGTAACGGGAGAAGCTTTCTAGGAGGCAGTGGAAGTCACTGAAGGAAAATTAGGCTCCAGTGTCTTAAAGTAGAATTGACAATTCTGAAATCCTTTCTTCTTCTTTCTTTTTTGTTAATTCAATTGTCATTTTAACTTATTAGGAGTAATAAGAAAGAGAAATGGGATTTTTATCAAAGTGAGAAATACTGCTAATGTAGTACTTCTTGACATAATTGACCTCAGGGACCAGAACAGTGACAGAAGCACTCTTAGACTTTCTTCCTTAAGGAAGGCCCTAGTTATTTATCCCAGGCTTTTAAAGTCAAACCAAGCACCAGAGAAATTAACCTTCACCCATAACATCAGGCAGAGGAATTGATGAATTTTCTTGTGTAGTATTTGTTAACCACCAAATGCAGTTTGATACAATAAATGAATGAATGAATGAAAACTCTCTTTTGTATTTGTATTTATGCTTGTGGAATGCAGGTAGAATAACAGGATCATGTTCCAATAGTATTCTCTGCTAGACTTTTATATACACAAGCTAACTGCTCAAAGTATTTTAGCACCGAGGCAGCTGATGGAAGGAAACATTGAGTCTTAGTTTCTCTTATGAAGGACGTTATTGGGAGAAAACTGATCACAGCAAATTAATATTTACTTTCGAGACACTTTGTGTTTATCAGAAAGGAGGAATAATTCTCGGTAATGGAAATCAAACTATTGGCTCCTTGACCAATTTCCTTTGAGTCATAAGCCACTTACCAAAGGCAGAGGAAAGGACTTATAAATAATAACTGAAAAAGCTGTTTTACTAAAATATTTTCTAAGGTCATCTTCTTGCTCATGTTAACAAAATGTAAAATTAAACAAGCCGGGGGAGCGGTTGTGGAAGAGGCACACGTGAGAAGCTTCTGCATGTTGGTTACATTCACCTGTTCAGTTTGTAATTGTCAAATTATTAAGTTACAGATATATAGTCTTCTATATAATTATTATCCTTTAAAAATATTTTTAGAATAAAACAGTTTTAAAGAGTTGATAGAGATTTGGGAAATCTCAGTGTATACACTTATCAAAACTCACTGACTGCTTATTTACAATGTTTATATTTCATTAGATATAAATTTTGCCACAAAAAGAAGAAAGAAAAGAAACATATACAAAGAAATTTTAGTGAGTAGCATATATGATAAAGTTGTTAGGGACAAAGTATACTAATGTCTGCAACTTACATTGAAATGCATTCCAAAAGTGAAATTGTCTGATGTGTTGATAGGAGAATTTAAGTAGTGAATATATAAGTGATTGTCTTAGTTATAATTTTCATTGTTGAGACAAAATTATTCACTTACAGATATGAAAACTCTGTTTGTATTTGTACTTGTGCTTGTGGAATGGAGGTAGAGTAACAGGATCATGTTCCAATAGTACTCTCTGCTAGACTTTTATATACACAAGCTAACCACACAGAGTATTTCTATGAATCACAAAATTCAGAGCTAAAGGAGGAAAGTCTACTGTAGCCCATGGTTTGCAGAGGTAGCAGTGCATAGTTCTTTGGCTCCGAGGCAGAGTACAGGCAGAGAAGCATCACAAAGGAGAAACAGTCCATCGCAGGCATAAGTCAGCAAGGCAGCAAAGTAGCAAATAAGAAGGAAGCACAGCAAACAACAACGGTAGCCCCCTTCCTGTCCTTTGTGTTCCATCCAGGACACTGGCCCTTGGGATGCGAATCACTCACACTCAAGGTGAAGCACCCTTAATCTAGCACCACAGCACAAATCAACCCCAGCATCACATCCTTGATCCCAGCACCACACACTCTACATCCAGCCACCCCCAAAAAGTCCAACCTGTGACCCCATGGGGTATGGGGGAGTGTATACATACAAGTCATAACAGTGTTCGTGTACATTTCTCCCCAATTCTATTTGTATTTGAAGTTTTTATACAAAAACAGTGAAGGAAATCTAAAATCTAAACAAAGAAGCCAGAAGTCTTCTTATTTCTGTACACATAGAAAGCTGGCCTCAGCCCACTGAAGACCCTAATCATTTGCAGCAGTGAGCGAGACAGGTGCCCGACAGAAGCCCAGCCACTCCTGGGTGACGTGTCAGAACACAGCAGCGCCCGGTGGAGCTGGTGGTAGCCAGGTGGAGATGGCTTAGGTGTGAACCCAGGGGAGACTACTTCAAGAGACGTGGCTGGCCAAGGCACCAGATGGAAACCAGAGCAATTTTAGAAGGAAATGAGAGCTACTATGCAGATGTCAAGACTCATTTGTAGACACATGGGAGACATACCCTGGGGTTTGTACCATTATATACAACCGAACTGTCAGTTTTGCTCGTTGGTATTTCTGTGAATCGCAAATGTCTAAAGTATTCATTACCACAATATGACATGATCTACTGTGTTTGGCATGTTAAACTGAAAATTTTTTATAGTCCTCATTAGGGTCAAACTGTTCAACATTTCAGGTTACACAAAGCATTACGTTTGTAGTCGATGAAGACTGAATATACAGGTAAATAAAACAAAGTATTTGCTTGAAGTCGGCACTTATGTTAGTTCACACAGCAGCTACATTAAGTAAACCCTCGAACACTAAAATGGAAAAATGCATATTTGCTCCGTCAAATCCAAGGCTTTCTTGATTGCTAAGAAGTGATCCTAGAAAAGGAACTTTTATCTCATTTTAGGCACCCTAACAAGTACAGTGCATAAGAATACGCGATCTGCTACAAGCATAATTCCCTTTCAATGTCTTTCCAGGGTTTTACCGACATTTTGCTGGAGCGAGTCATGCATGGGGGAGCCAACATTACAGGTTTCCAGATTGTCAACAACGAAAGCCCTATGGTTCAGCAGTTCATACAGCGCTGGGTGAGGCTGGATGAAAGGGAATTCCCTGAAGCCAAAAATGCACCACTAAAGGTAATGTTCCGTGGCGTGTAGAAGCCCGAAGCAGGCTTTGAAAAGAATTTCAGTGTGGCCTCTATATACTAATGGTCACCCTGTGATCACGAGGCTTTCCTCAGAACTGATTCTAAGAGGTTAAATGAAAGCAACCTAAAATGATGCTATTGCATTTGACATCTAAACACCCCAGAATGAGACCTTTAAGGTCTAGTGTTTGGGAATGAGTTAAATTTTGTAATAAACTTCATTTCCACTACGTTCATAGTAATCTATAGTATTAAAGAACCGGAGCCAGACAAAGGGCGGAAGCAGCGGGAATAGGTAAGAAAGATTGAAAGTCTGAAAAAGAAAATTAGATTTTACATTATTTATGTGATTGCTTTGTGTTAATAAGCTCCATGCATCTCAGAGATCCCAAGTGAACTAGAGTCTCATACAAAGTGTGTGATATATATAGATACACAGATATATATCTACAAAGATCTGAAATGTTCTCCTGTATGCTGCGAAAGTATCTTTAAAATATTTAGATTACCTAAGTTGCTCATTTTCACAAAACCAAGATAAGAATATTAAGTGCAGAAAGTCACGTTTATAGTGAACATTTTTCATACATGGTCCCCTATGGCTAGAAATTCTATTATTTAAAACTTAGGAATTAAAACAGATAAATTAGAGGGAAATTATTCATGTTACACAAAGGATTCTTCAAATGTATTTTTAAGTAACTTGTTCCCTCAGTGCATTGATTCAAGCATGAAACAACTGACTTTAAATTCTTCCTTCCTGCTCCAGTGGAAGTATGTACCATGGCTATGATACACAATGAGGGATCAGACAGAGCCAGACTCTCTGCTGACAAAGGAGGAGTTCTTCTCTCATGCTTTCAAGATACTGAGCTTCACATCCTTCTCTCCTGGCAAGAACAGAAACAGGAGTAACTGTAGGAAACACAGACCACAAAGGAGATCCATTCCACTCTTTTTATGCAGGCCCACCCTGAATGAGAAACATCATGAGGCTGTACTGTATACAGCTGGCTCAGCCAAGATGTGTGTGTGTGTGTGTGTGTGTGTGTGTGTGTGTGTGTGTGTGTGTGTGTGTTAGTGACCACTTATATTTATTTAGGCTTTTAAAATTGAGTTCATTGTACATTTTTAGGTATACATTCTGATCACATTCAACATTGAGAATTTGCACCTGTACATGATGTATCTTGATTCTCATTTTTTCCCATCCCCCTGCCCTCCCTACAATACCCTAACCTTATATACATAATTTAGTTTCCACCATATCATTTCTCTGGTATGAGAAACTAAAGGTGTAAGTGAGGTCCAGGATGCAGGAGAGGTATTGTGAAATAGGAAAAAAGTCTTCAAAGGGAAGGGAAAGGGGGAAGCAGAGAAAAGTAAAAGAGGGAAAGAAAAAATTTGAGGATAAAGCCAAGCCATTTCAGGCTCAGTGGTTCCGGGAGCCTGTTTTGCAAGCGCAAGGGTCCAGTTCAATTCCCGGGAACCACATACAATACGGGGCGTGGAGACTCACACCTGTAACCCCAGCACTCGGGAGGCAGAGGCAGGAGGATTGCTGCGATGAGTTTGAGGCTGAGCTCAGGTCCAGCCTGAACTACAAAGCGAGACCCTACCAAAAAAAAAAGCCATTTCAAAGCGTCATTTTCACAGTTAGTTATGTCACTCTCTAGTTAAATGTTTACCCTGTGTTCGCAGTGCTATATGTGCCAGATTTATTCAGGATGGTCCTTTTTTAAAAAAAACACTCTGCCCCATGGTTAAGCCAGGCGTCCTACTTCAGTGCAATAAATATGTGCACAATCCCAGTGAGAAATTCTTTCTAATTAAAGAGTTTATAATATACTGAATTGATATACTAAATTGATATTTATCCTCATACTAAATTTAGATTCTCATAAAACTGCCTCCACACCGCATTATAGTTCTCAGATTTCACAGATAAAAAAAAATTGTGTCTTCAACATTGTAGTACAATGTACCAGGCACTGGGTTAGGCACAAAAACGTGAACAAGTGCAAGAACTATGAAATAGATACTGACCAACAGTATGTTCCTGCTCTGACCTTGTAGGACCTGTTGAAAAGAAATAGAAGAGCATCTTAGCTCTGGATTATGCATTGATGCTTAACAGCTGATATGTGTGATATAAAATTCTAGAACCTGCTAAGAAAATAATTTTAAGTTTGCAATTAGAACATTTAAAATATCTTAAGAAAATGGAATGTTTATACAAACAGTTACAACTTCCAGCTTCCTTTGCTTAGTCCTTGTTATTATAGAACCTTCACTAAGTCAGTCAGACACAAATCGCAAGTTAAAAACACGTGCAAAGGGAGTGATGGGGGCAGTGAAAACGAACAAAGCGTACTATGCACAGGTGTGAATCTGTCAAAATGAAGACCATTAATGAAAACTGAAAAAAGCTTATCTACAGCATTTTATTAGGAAATAAAATTGTCTAGAGATTAAGATCCCAATGCTTCATTTACTCAATATTGTATAAGCTTTCCTCTTCAGGCTTTCTTTTCCAGAAGGGGTATTCTCATGCATGGGTAAGTAGAAACTGAATAAAGTAGAAAATTAAATAGCTATTTTGGCATGTCTCAGGGAGGACTACATTAAGATTGTTGACAATTTATGCAGTTGGCTGGAAAGAAAATCACCACTATGCTGGCCTTATGCAATGCTAGGAGAGAGAAACGAGAGATTTTTCTTTATGAAAGAGCATATATCCTCTGTCATAGCATACTTCATGACTTGTTTCTCAAAAAAAAGTAACATGATAAAAGAAAACTAAATTGATATTTGTGTAAACAACAATATATTCACTCCCAATTGCACTTTCACGTACAGAAAGAAAGAACTCTCCTTCAGACAACTTGCTCCACTAGAAAAAAATTCAGCAAGATTCTACAGGATACTACCAGTATCTGTCACCTTTACAAAACAAGGCCCACCCAACTTTATCATACTATGTTGATTACTTTGGTGAAAAAGTATTCGTCATTTCAAACTGCAGATAATCACATCTCCTATATTAAGTGACTGGCCTCATTCCCAGTAGAGCACATCAATATATCCAAGGAATAGGAAATAAGTGTTTTGGCCTGAAAGAAGTAACATCATGAAGCACTGACTACAAATTGTCGGCGTTATCAGATTTAAAACTCAATAACAATTGCAATTTTCTACAATTGAAAACCAGCTTTGGTTTTTGCTAACCCCCCCCCCTCGGGAAACAAAAGCTGATTTATTGCTGGCTAGAGGTCCTAGCTCAATAGAAACATGGTCCAAACAGAAATGATTAATGCCTCCCTCCAAATTAATTTCAAGCTGTCTAACTTAGCTATTTCCATTTTCCCCTAAGTAAACATCAGATCTGAATTTTTCTATTACAAACAGCAATAACCCAGTGTTGCTCTAGGATATGCTGTTTTCCCTTCAATCTATAAATGCCATCCTTTAACTTCACGTATGTCTGCCATAACCTTTTAGTAGTCACTCGCTCAAAGTGAAACACAATGCTGAAACCCAGAGGGAGACCCCCTTGAGCCATTCCATCCAAGTAACACATGCACACCTGAAGTAAGAGGCATCGTTCCAGAATGAATCAAAGTCAGGCTCATGCAGAGAGTTCTCTTGAATCAAATAATCAGGATGGTAACTTCACAGGAAAAGAAGTGAAGATGAGTGAAAATTACAAAGAACAAGATGAATTTTGAAAATGTCATTTGTCGTGATATCTTGCTTCCCATGCATCTGTTTCAGTATACATCTGCATTGACACATGATGCCATACTGGTCATAGCAGAAGCTTTCCGATACTTGAGGAGACAACGAGTGGATGTGTCCCGAAGAGGCAGTGCTGGGGACTGCTTAGCAAACCCTGCTGTACCCTGGAGTCAAGGAATTGATATTGAGAGAGCTCTGAAAATGGTAAAGACCACAGTGGGCTGTTGGTGTGGAGGGGTGTGTCCTATAAAGACACACACACACAAAAGAGACCTCAGTATTGAAGGAAGGCATACTAAAAAGAATAGGTTTGGAGTCTATAGAATCTCTGAGTATATGGAAAAGTTGAATATAGTGTTTATTCATCGAAATTTAGAAATCTAAACCTTGAGGTTTGAAAAAGTGGTGCATTTAGAGCAAATTAATCTGTGGTCCTGAGTTGCAATACAGATAGCAAATGGAATTCAGAAGCCCCAACAGTTATGGCTTGAAGATGTAAATAACTTCAAAAATTCAAATGTCCCAGAATGTGACATCTCTTACTGAGATCATGATATTTTATAAGATGCTCCTAACCAAGACAGATAGACTTACAAAAGACAATAATGTCCTTGGCTTCACCAGACAAATCACTTGCCTGAATAGGCTGTGGAACTGAGCCAGTGTGATAGTATCTTGTTGTCAGAAAGAACAACTATACTATTCTGCATGGTAGAATATAAGAACGTGATACATTTCCAGGCCTACTTAAAGGCTTTTGCCCAACACCAGAAAGAAAAAGCCTAAAGAAAAGTACAAGGAATCAATGGATAGACCACCAAATAGGTCACTTGTTTTTGGTATTTGCTGGCCAGGAGATCATTTAAGGCTTCAAGCAGCGTCCTTTGAACAGATTCCATTATTTACACTAGAAGCAGCATCACCCATTCATTGCGGATTTCTAAGCAAGAGCTCTTTCCTGAATATTTTGCTTTATGCCTGCCACATGTGCCTGCATACATTAAAATGAGCCTTCAAGAATACAAGAATCTCTTCTTTTCCTTAATTATCATGAAGTTTGGGACAACCAGATAAATAAAGGATTAGGCAATGATAAGACAATCCCCACAACCCAGTAACAAAGAATGTGTAGCGGCCTCGTGATATGCCTCATGTTGTGTAGTTGGCTCGCTTACTGCTGCCTTACATTTGCCAAGTTGGAAGCATTCAATCAAAAGGGGTTAGTAGCCCCTATGTCTCTCTCCAAGAAAGAGATATGACTCATTCTCCTATCATGCAGATTTTTATGCCATTATGTCAGCTCCCTAACAAATGCCCTAAGTGTAGTTTTTTGGAGGTAACAAGCACTGCACGATTTTGAAGAGTAGTTAATTAAATTCAACCTTCAGAGCAGTTACAAGGTTTGTATTGCCAGGTGAAATATAATAGTGAGTGAAATATAAGACATCCTCAGAGTGAATCAAAAGGATTTTTTATCAACAAAACCTCAAGGCGAAAAAGCCAGCACCTCTCATTGACTATCTATTCGAGGCACAAAAACTACCTCCCCCAAACCGAAAACTGGCTACCAAAATCAGGAATGAGAAATTAGTTTGACTAGAAAAATAAGACTGATCACACTATTGCACATAAAATTTCCTGCGTGTCTAGCTCACTGATAAAGCTCAAGCTATAAATAAGCTAGGTAAGTAACTTTCTTCCCCAGCCATTAATGATTCTAATATGCAAGCAGAAGGATCTTTCACTGTATCCTACAAACCAGTCTCTTTGTATTATTCTAGAGGATCTAGAAAGCATTAAACATTTCCAGAAGTGCCCAAGTCAAACCACACTATTCAGAAGGAGTGCAAGTTAGGCTGCTATAAGTACTAGATGTTGTACTACATTAAAGAAATCTCTTTTTACTGGAGTTAATTAAAAGTGAGATTGAATGATGTAGAAGCATTCATCATGTCACTTGTATATAGTTGTTTCTCAATAAATCATTCTCTTTCTTCAAAGAAATCTGGCAAACAAAACCACTGCCTGATAGAGTCATGGAATGGAACTGTTTTAATGAATATATAACTGCATCATTCTTTCAGTAAATATTTACTGAGAACCTATGGCTATGTATCAGACTCCATATCAGTAACAAACATAAGATGAAAAAATAATAGTGACAAAAATAAGAGTGTACATTTAAATAGTTAACACTTAAACAAATCCTCTTAAATATTTTAAAGCCACTTGCAAATGGGTAATTGTTCTCTTCACAAACGGCAAATACTTCCAGATGAGCCTAAGCATACTTTGCTGAGATGTGTGTCACAGATTCTTAAGTCATTAAGAACTGCTTAATAAAGATGTGCTAAACACCTGCCATATCGCAGACGTGTATTAATTTCGGAGGATGCAGAAGAAGAATGTCTATCATTTTGAGATGTTCCAAGTCTAGTTGTAGAGTAGAAATATATAAGAAATTAAAATGTGATGATACATAGTGTGCTGTGAATTAAAGGAAGGGTCACAGATGGGTTTGGGGAAAACAGTCAGTGACATTCAATATCTTTGAGTGATTGCCCAATTCTACTTCTGCTCACCAAGAATCACGGAGTTAGAAATCTCTTGGACGTATCTTGACTGTCTAGTTTTATGTTCAGATAAACCAAGTCTTTAGAAATATATGATTCCTAGTGAGACTTATAAGCCTACTAGATAAGTAATTTCTATCTCAACAAAGCTTCTTTTTTTACTTAACTAGGAATAAGATTTCACCTTTTCCTCAAGGCAATGCCAACAGTAGTGCTTAGGTTTGCTGCATCTGGCGGATTTGTTTTTAGTTAGTTATGTTAGAGGACACAGGAATCCCGCAGTCTTCTATGGGTGGAGAGCAAGTCCTCTCCTCTTTAAAAATGTTCGCTAACATTTTACACGTTTTCCTTTCTGCAGTACAAGCCCATTACTATACCAAGTCTGACTTGTTTCACAGCTTGTCATTTTCTTAAGGAAAGGAGAAAATATTCTCTCCTTCATCCTACGAAAACAAGGCATAGTCTTTTTTTTTAAGGAAGACTTTGACCCTGAATGCTAGTAATACAAGTAGTTAACAATAATGACTCATACTACAGAGGGCCTTTCACCCACTGCCCGAACTGTAAAACAGAGGACGAAATCTCCACTCAGCAGAGGCGGCCTTTTAGTAGTTCAAAATAATGGGGCCAGATTCAGAAAATACATATTGTGAAATATGTAAAATCTGCACTTAGCATCCCTAACAGGTAGGCTTCCGGTACCACTGTCTTGTCTAGTGCATCACAGTCCTGAGCAGATACACTTAATAAATTTTGTCAGTCTTCGGATTTTTCCCTCCATTAGCGCTCTGCTTTCTCACCCTAGCATATGTACCTCTGAGAGAGGACGCTCACCTCAGTCACTAAAGTAGCTGGTAAATACATAATTTACTCAAGAAACAGTAAAATCTCTTTTGACTAATAATTATGATTAACACAGAGAGCTGGCAGATGTTACAGTGCTTACCACATGCCAGACACTGTCTTACACATTACATATGTGTCATTCATTTAATCTTCTCAGCCACTCTGAAGGATAGGACAGATTACAGCACTGAGATTTTCTAAAAGCACTAAGGAATATACCCAAACTCGACCAGTTAGTAAGTGATAAAAGTTGGACACGAATCCAGGAGCAACAGAGCTCATGTTATTGAAATGAGATTATGTTGAGGTATTGAAAATACTAAGGTAAGACACAGCCATGGCCCCCAGGGAACTTATAATTTAGAAGGATGTGTTAACCTAGTTCAGAGAACAGCCTGAAGGGTATTCTTAAGAAGGAACTAATGGAAATTTCAGGACTGAAAAAGTGGTGGTAGGGCTCTCACTGTATCATAAAGGTAGCTGTCGCTCACACCCACTAAAAGCTTCATAACTAAAAGGCATACTGCGAGAATACTGTACAAGAAATGAAGACCTGTATAAAACTGGTCCAGTAGACAGAACTCAGTATATCAAGATCTGTCATGCATTTCATCCCAGACATACAAGACAATAACATGATGCTATTTTAACATTTTATATTTCTCTTTTCACAGGTACAAGTACAAGGAATGACTGGAAACATTCAGTTTGACACTTATGGACGCAGGACAAATTACACAATCGATGTGTATGAAATGAAGGTCACAGGCTCTCGGAAAGTGAGTAACCAAACCGGGCACTCCAAGGAATCTCTCAGAGGTGACACTACTCAGATGCAAGGAAGTCGGTGCTAGGAAGCACAGATTCCCACATATCACTTTTGCCTTTTCCATTGATGAGGAGTATAGATAAGGTACAGAAAATTGTTTGTAATCAGAAGGATCGGTCCACCCATTTTAAAAGATAGTTTTCAAGATTGATGTTACAAAAGTGATAAGCTTGTGAGTTTACAAATTTTATATCATGTTACTATTTCAATGGAGCTTCCAAAGTGCATAGAGTTGTAGTTTAAAAGTTATTTGAAAAATAAAAACCTTTCCCTTTTGCCAACTCACCCACCAAAAAAGACTTTGGGGAAAAACACCTTTCTTCATAGCTGAATTTTAGTGTATGTCTTGTTTGTTTCTATCCTAGTAGTAGTTGAATCAGGCATGAAGTAGCAATTCAGTAGTCATCTGATAAAACCTCAGATCATAAAATATCTCAGGTCATAGCTGCAGGATAATCACAGGCTCCTACCTCTACCTCCTGGGTTTCCTACAGGTCAACACAATATATTTCTCTGCTACCAGAGTTTAAATGAGGGGAGGTAAATTATTTAACAAAGAACTAAGATATTTTCCATAATAACAGTAACGATGAGGTGAGGATGGCAACCCCAGGATGGAAGAACAGGACATCTGTGTTCTGATGTTGGTCTTACAGGAGTGACAAGACAGGAGAAAACAGAATATCAGTCCTTGTGAAGCTCAAACTATTTTGGGGGAGGGGTGGGAGGTCTTACTGCACAATAGCAGCTGCATTTCATGCAGTTCTCTCTGTATATAAACAAAAAGTAGGATCCAGGTCACGTGTGTGCTCTGTCTAGGCGGGTTACTGGAACGAGTATGAGAGGTTTGTGCCTTTCTCGGATCAGCAAATCAGCAATGACAGTGCGTCCTCAGAGAACCGGACCATCGTAGTGACGACCATCCTGGTGAGTGTGGACAGCGAGCGAGTGGACTTTCTGTAGAGCAAGGTTTCTGTTTTCCGAAAAGCATTCTTCAACCGACAGAAAACACCTCAAGTTCAAGTAGTGAGAACTTCCTGAGGGCAGCTCAGGAACCACTCACATTATTTTGCCAGGGTGATGAACACAGTACTGTTTTGAAAAAGAAAATGAGAATTCACAACGCGTTCAGGTATCATCCCCCCGCTTAATTCCTGCCACGTTCCCATGCGGTTGAAGTTTCATCTGGACTGAAAATGCAATTCCTCACTGAGGGAGCAGCAGCACAGTGAAGAGGGAGTGGGTCAGGGAGTGGCTCAGAGGGAGTGGCTCGGTGTGGTAGAGGAAGACCTACCACAAACCTGTGTCACTGTGCAAGTCCTAACTTCTCCTGCCTGTGGAATAAGATCATTACCAGGCACGATTCACCATATAAATGTTTCCCATAAAACTCAGCACTGTTAAGGTGTGAGACAGTATTCTTGCTTTAGTTTTTAAATATTTTCTAGAAGCTGTTTTATTTTACTGAATGAAGTGGGCTGGTGTTCAAACTGAGTCTGAAACTTGGTCCACATGAGATCAGAAACTGATTAACTAAATGGAGACTTGGCTAAGGCTGCCTTTCACTTGGACATATTTATATAAAACATTCATCTTGTCCTACGTGCTGTACTAGGTGTTGAAGATGGAAAAAGGAATAAGCTACAGACCTTGAACTCACAAAGACCGCTGTGTCTCCCTGTGGCTGGTCTCAGCAGGCTGTGGTTCCTGTAAACTCTGAGAAATCAAAGGCAGTTCACATTCATGTAACTAAGATATGTCTCTGTGCCCAATTTGACTAAATCAGACTGCACAGCTGAAAACCAGTCCTTTCTTCAAACTCTCAAAAGGGAGTTCTGTTTTTCTCCCCTTCCTAAGTCGTTGTTTAAGGGCTCCAACGAATCTGGAGCCCACCAAATGGTCAGACAATTTGCTCATTAAGTTAAAAAAGTTTTAAAGTTCTGTTACATGCACCAACCTCAATAACCACTGAAGAAAAAAATGTATTAGACTTAACATCTTTTAGAAAAATGTATAGGAGTGATGCTTTGACTTTCTTTCTGGTCTCAAAGGAATCTCCATATGTAATGTACAAGAAGAACCATGAGCAACTGGAAGGAAATGAACGATATGAAGGCTATTGTGTAGATTTAGCCTATGAAATCGCCAAACATGTAAGGATCAAATACAAGTTGTCCATTGTTGGTGATGGGAAATATGGAGCAAGGGATCCGGAGACTAAGATATGGAATGGTATGGTTGGAGAGCTTGTCTATGGGGTAAGTGTTTTAAACTCTGTTTTCATTTATCTTTATGCTTTACAGTTTTAAAGAGATAGTAATTTAATTTTCAAATACAACATTTATCTAGTTGCAGTGCTCATATAGTCTATTAAGGAAGAAGGTTTTCTTCTACAGTTGGAGTTTATAAAGGTGGGTTGTCAATAGCATTTTAGGACAACACAATTACTTCACTACATGGAAAATAGAATTGGGGGACTTTATTTGGCAACAATAAGCGCAGCCTAACCTCTACCGAAGAGGTGTTCCTCCAAGTTCCTTGTCTCACATACTAGAATCATCCACCTACGTAGCTGCCCAAGCAACCTGCCTAAGCAGCTGTACTGTCTCTCCTTGTCATTCCCCTCCTTCCTAGTCAATAACAGTGTCCTCTGCGTTCTTAAGTCCCTCTAATTTAGACATACTCTTCATCCCCAAAACTTAAAGTGTTCACCACTGTCAGTCACTTAGTGGAATTCTTCGCCTGTGTTCTCAACTTGACTTCAGATACCCATATTACTAAAATCCGCTACTTTAAAAAGTCATATCCGTTAACATGCCAAATAAGGCGCTTCATTTTCTAGCAACTGCCTACCTCTCGAGCTTCATCTTGTGAATTTCTCCGTTGCTACCCAGTGCTCCAGCTGTAGATGAGTATGTGATGTTCTTTTCCCTAAAATATTAAGCCCTTCAGATATGACTACAAGTATTTTCACCTCTTTCCAGCAGTCTACCTCTTTTCACTCTGCTTATCCTCCAGAAGTCAGGAAGCTCTTTTAGGAACCTTCCCCTGGTCCTGCATACTCCCTTGCAGTCTGAGTCACATGCCTCTGTGTTTTATTTCCTTGTAATATGTATGGCATTAGTGTAGTACTTCTAAATCTATAGTGTACAGATCTGTGTATAAGTTAATGCCCCCCATTAAACTATATTGAGGACAGAAGATACGTCTGATTGATTTCATTATCCTAGAAACTGGAACATAGCAAAAATGTACATGTACAAACAGATGAAAACAAAAGGGCTCAACCAAATATTTGGCTAGCAGCCCCAAACAAAAGAATATTAATCGCTAGGGCTTTAAAAATGGGCTCGGTGGTATTTTCAGAGAGCCCTGATGACTTAGTTTTGAGTGGTTTGGGCCCCTAATTGGGAATATCAGATCTCAGGTTATCCAATAAAGTATATAGAGTAAGAAGAACTGGACATAAGAACTGACCATTAGGGGAGTCATTCACTAGAAGACCAGTCTAAGTACAAGTTGTCACAGCAGAGGTTTTGGCTGACACACAAGAATTATTTGCAATTATTGGATCCAAATGTTAGCATAGGGAGTGATATGGTTGGGGAATTTGTCCACGGTATGAGTATTTTTCGGCTGTTTCATTTACCTCTCTGCTATCTAGACAACAGGGGAGGAGAAGACAGAGGAGCTCAGGGGTGGGTACCCTGAAAGTAAATATCCAGTTTAGCTCTTGGATTGAGGTTCAGGAAAAGAGCTAGTGCTCGAGACAGGGACCAGCAAGTGTGGTGTGTAGCTCTCTAATAATGAGAGTACTGGGGTCACTCAATAGGTTTTTGGAACAGATTTTCTGGAAGAAGCACAAAGACAAAAACTCATTTCTAAAAATAAGGGCACAGAAAGGGAACTAAGGCTTAAAATGAGGCTGGGCCCCAGGTATCAAAACTGGGGCACCGTCCGCCAGCCAGATAAGCAGCAAGGCAAGTTGAACCTCAGCCTCTCTACGGGGCCAGAGCCAGTCATCTCTTGTCTTTGGTCAAGGTTGGACCTGGGAACTGGAGCAGGGCTGAGATGCAGATGAGGTTCCAGTATACCCAACAGTGAGGAAGAAGATTTTCTTATTTTCAGAGAAGGTTGAGCAAGCAGCAAATCACCTGACATAATTTTTGAGGATCCTGAGAAACTCTGATAATCTCTCATTTTGCACATTACCAATAGGGACATTTTTCTTTTTCTTGTCCTTTTTCTCCCCAATACTCAGACTCCAAAGGGGCTTATTTCACTTACAGCTCTCCCCTGCACTTTGTACTGTCTGATACATGGTAAAGGCTCACTTTTTAATGTGTGGTATATAGTACTACCTAGCAAATATTTCTTACATTGAATTCTTGGTGGGAAATTCTCATGTGATCTTTTTGTTATCATTATTATAGCTACCACTGATTGCATACTTGTTGGTTTCCAGATACTGTGCAAAGCACGCTGTGGGCACAGGGTATCCCTCACAGCATGTAGCATAGACGTATCCCTCATAGCATGCCTCTGAGGAGGGGGTCATGAATAACTTCAGTGTACTGTGAAATAACTGAGGCTGAGAGGCAAAGTTGCATGCCAAAGACTAAAGAGATATCCGTGTTTGGGCTGTTGTAACAAAATAGCTAAGACGGGTACTTTATTGCAACAATAGTTTATTTCTCATGGCTCTGCAGACTGGAAAGACTAATATCAAGGCAAAGTTCATAGTCTGCTATGATCTACTTTCTGCCGTGTAGAAGGCACCTCCTTCCTGGGCCCTCACCTGACAGGAAGAGTGAAAATGCTCATGAGCCTCTGTTTTTCATTGATTTTATTGGTTCATTTAAAAAACACAAAGTTGATGTATAAAGGGGGTGGGTGTTGTAAGGAGGGCAGGGGAATGGGAAAAAATGAGAATCAGGAGTCTCTTCTATAAGGACACTAATCACATTCATGTGGACTACGCCCTATGACCTAATCACCTCCTAAAAACCCCCCATTTCCTGAAATCATCACTTCAGGGCTTCACATTTAAATATATGCATGAAGAGGTTCACATACCTCTAACCACAGCAATGGCTCAGTTATCTGAACCCAAATCATTGGCTATGAAGTCCATGAGCTTTAACCATTACACGCTACTACCAATGATCAAAGTGATGTTTCGAGTTTATCTCATTTGAAAAAATGGTTTGAAATTCATTAGAAAGAAACTTGATGCCGTAGCCCTTCTAGAGAGAAGATTTTGTTGGTTTTGTTCTTGGCCATGTTACTATGGCAAGAAATTTAAACCAGGCATGTTGGTATAATTCCAAGACTCTAAGAGACTAAGGCAAGGGGTGGCAAGTTCAATCCCAACCTGGGAAATTTGGTGTCTTAGTAGGACCTTGTCTCAGCATTATATTAAAAAGATCAAAAATAGGGCCGGGGGTTTAGCTCAATGATTCCGGCGCCTGTCTTGCAAGTGCAAGGACCTGGGTTCGATCCCTGGTAACCACATACCTATACTGGGTGTGGAGACTCACGCAGTTTGAGGCTGAGCTCAGGGCCAGCCTGAACTACGAAAACGAGACCCTGTCTCAAAAAAAAAAAAAAAACCCTAAAAAAAAAGATCAAAAATAAAAGGATGGGGCCAGGGATTTAGCCCACTGATTCCAACCTCTGCCTTGCAAGCACAAGGGCCTGAGTTCAATCTCTTCTACCACATACCACAGTGCCAGGCATGGTGGAACATACCTGTAAAACTAGCACTCAGGAGGCAGAGTCAGGAGGATTGCTGTGAGTTCAAGGTTGGGCTGGGCTACATAGTGAGCTCAGGTCCAGCCTGAACTACAAGGCAAGATCCAATAAATAGGTCACAGATAGATACATATCGTATCTTTTCTCTGGTATGAGAAAATGAAGATGTAAATGAGTCCTAGCATTGTATGTTATATATTGTGAAATAGAAAATGCTCAATGTAAAATAAGGTGAAAGGGGACAATGTTGAGATTGTAACAAAAAAGTAAGGAAACAAATTTTATATATATGGGGGGGTGGTAGG
>PVIR01022392.1:0-28125 GCA_004026965.1 Petromus typicus
TATGGAGGACCATTCTGCTATAAGCAGATATTAGATGCTATCATAGAAAAATAATGTTTTAATTTGTATATGTGTCCAAAGTTAGTGGAAAGGGAATTTATTTATCAACAACTCATTTGACCTAGTGTTTAAGATTAAACTAAATGCCTATTTCATGTGCTTAGCTTTTAAATGGAAATTTGGTCATTTAATGACAGTACTGTTGGAAATATAAAATATGGGTTGTGTAATTTTCTGTTGGAAAACATTCTTAGTAATCCTCCTTATGGGGGAAAAAACAACTTTATTTTGATCAATTGCAATATGGCCAGCTTAAGCTTCCCAGAGACTTTTCAGAAATGAAAGTGTGTATGATACAGCACTTGGCAAGAGTTTGATAACTGTTTCTCTGACATGAGGAGATTGTGTGAAATGAGCCATTTATTTGTGGAAAGGCTACTTTCTTCCTCCTTTGCCAGATCTCTGGGAGTAACAAGAGTCAGTTATAAGACTCACTGAAAGCCAGCAACAACAGTCATAGTCCAAGCAGAAGCCAGGTTATAGAAACAGTGATGGCTGTTTCTGAGCATTGTCGTCTCATCTCTAAAATACTATTCTATGTATCTACTGAATCAACCAAAAATATGCAGAACTTTTTAACCTGATTCTGAAAAGATGGCAGTGCATCATAGTAATTCCCCCAGATCCCCAGTGTAGTTATTACTTTTTAGTAGATGTAGAAACACACCTTGAGAAAAAAATGAAAACAATAAGCACTCTTAAAAGGTAATGATATCTGTCTCCTTCTGTCATGTGGAAATTGCAAACACAAAACGTGGTGGATTTAGGCTTTTGTAGCCTTCTGTGCAGACAAAGGCCATCTCTACCTGTCCCTCTCCTGAAGACCACTGAGTTACTGGTGTGTACAAGGTCTCCGTAGGGCCGAGCTCTGGAGCGTTGTGCAGCTGTGTGAACAAGCATGCTTTAGGCTGCGTAACCCCCGGGACACGGTTGGAAGTCTTCATGAGGGGACCCCATGAGCAATGAGGGGAGAGAAGAGAAGAGCAATCCCAGTGCAGTTTTCTTTTCCAACCAGGTGAATATTTTCCTCATCCTAACTGGCTAAAAGGGTATCTACGTGTGATCTGGAGTAATTATACCAAAGTGTTATTGAAGACACACTCTGAAAATGAAATAATGCCGTCGGGTCCCGTTCCTGCGTCTCCTGTTTGATCTCTGTATGCACCAGATTCCATCTCACGTTTTCTGTCATTCCAGATAAGTCCATTTGTTGTCTGGTCTTCTGATGGTTTGGGCAAAGCTTTGAAGTTGACTTACAAGAGCATAATGTTAATTTATCCTCTGTATTTGTCTTGTGTTGGTTTAATGATGTGAAAGATCATTTTTTGGCAGGGATTTAGCTCAGTGGTGCCACAGAAGTTCCTAAGTTGGTTCCCTGGTACTGAAAACAAACAAACAAATCATGTTTTATATTTGACATGATATATTAAAGAGCAAGCTGTGAAGTTCTGTATTCTTTTGAAATTTTTCACTGTTATTTTCTAAGCATTGTATATTGAATAATTAAAAGTGAATCCTGTTGACCCGTTGAGATAGTAGATGCTATTGTAATATTAGCATTGTTGAATGAAATATACAAACTAAGGTACCATAAAAGTGCCACATCTCAATATTTAGTGCAAGACTCCAGCTGTGAAACAAGGAGCATGTGCAGAACTCCTACAGGCTCTGCATCAAAAGAAGTAGCGTGGAAGTGGCAACAGAGTGTGATGATTAATGAACTCCTTTCTCACATATATGTTTTCTATCCGAAGTGGGGAAATGACCTTTTAGAAAGAAAATAAAATATTTAGAGCTGCAGCGAACAATGTAAGTTACACGGATCCTTTTGCTGGGTTCACAGTTTCCCCGCCCAGCAGCCTGCACTGTAGTGAGCTTGGTGTGCAGAGCGGGAGACTGAGGCCGCGGCGCACTAGCCTGGACTCTCACCCACAGCACTGTGCGCGCTTGCACTGAGAAGGTTCTCCGCAGTACTGAACCCGTCCTCAGTGGCAGGCTTCAGAAGGATCCTTTTCAAACGCTGCAGCGTGCGATTCAGAAGGGATTGATCTCGTCCACAGTCGCTGCTGTGGCCCCGGAGGCAGCTAACGTTTAGAATCTCCATGGATTCTGCATGCTGTTCATCCTGCAAAAGCTTTCACTGCAGGAAATGAGCAATCAATTGGGAGCCTGATGGCTAAAATCCGAGGGCGAGCTTCTGATAGTTTCAACACTGGACTTAAGGCAACTTTTAACATAACAATAGCTCTATTTCTAAGATAACAGGGATAAATTTACCAAGTCTAAGAGAGAAAGAAAATCCAAGGTGCCTTGGAAGGATTTATTGCATGTGGAATGTTGCTCGCTTTAATTGAATTTCTTCTTAAAAGTCACTTTATGAAAGAAGGCCTTCCTGACCTCTTGCTCTAAAACAGCAGTCTCAGAATATCAGCTCCATGAGAGGAGAGAGTTTTGTATTTTTAAAAATTTCTCAAGGTTGTGTCTAAAATAGTCCTGAAGTATAAAAGACATTTAAAAACATGAGAGCCATGGAGCAAGAAAGAATATATTTTTTCTTCCAACTTGAACCAAATGAAGGAATATCAGAGTTTTACAACGAACCTTTTATAATAAAAGGAGAATATTAATATATACACAATAGAATGATAGGTAAAATGAATGCCGCTTGAAAGTAAACAAAAATATAGTATTAGTGTGAAATATGCTGAGAATTAAAATTTTAAGAAATCTATTATTTTATGGAAGTATGATTCTGTTTTTGATATTTTGTTTTTAGTGGTACATATTTTCAGTACATAATGGTTGCATTTCTCCTGGGGTGCAGTACATGTGCCTAACACATCTCAATTCTTCTTTTCATGTTCTAACCCCCCCTGTCCTCTCTCTTCCTCCATTTCTCAGTCCCTTTTTGCAAAATATTGGTTCCTAAAAGTTTAATGATTGTTAAATTTTCTTTACCTAATGTTTTGGTTGGCATTAATCATGAAAAGGTCAATAGAACATCTGTATTATCTAAGTTTATCTGTATAGAAGAGTGATTAGAAAAAATTAAATCAATTCTGTAAATGCTAAAATGGAAGCCATGATGTAGATCTGTGCAGACAAAGAGGAGAAATACTTATCAACATTGAAGGGAAGCTTTGAGGAAGGAGTATCTTTACAATACATTTTGAAACACAAGTAATGATTATCTTGGTACTTAGACAGAAGGACAAAGAACAGAACTGAGAATTTATGCCAAGTATTGGAAAGTCTGTGTGTGTGGGGGGGAGACAGACAGATAGACAGACAGACAGACAGACAGGATAAGCACGGGGCTCTGATGAAGAAAAGGAATGGAGTACACTGTAGTTTTAAAAAACGGCCATGACACACATTTTTATTATTTTCTATAGATGATAGGAAGCTGCCAACAAATTTAAAGAAAAAAGAAACCTTTAAAATTTGTGTTTTTTGAAGAAATGACTTCTAGAGTGAGATGGAGTTGACAGATTGGAGGGCCCCAAGTGGCACATTAGGCACTTGACACACATCACGGGCTGGCCTCTGTGTACATATATGTATGTGTATGTGTGTATATATGTGTGTGTGTGTGTATATATATATATATATATATACATAGGTTATATGTATATAACATGCATGTATAGGTATACATATACATATATAGCCAAACTTTATCAAAAGAGTGAAAGGAAAGATTCAAATCTGTGTAATATGGACTGAAATGGACAAAATCACAACAGATCCTCTGAAATCCAGAAGATCATCAATATCTGCTCTGAGAATTTGTATTCTAGTGAGATGGAAAATTCAGAACTGGACAGATTGCTAGATATATGTGAATTACCACAACTGAAGGAAGAAGATACAAAATTCTAAATAAACCAATATCAGCCAATGAAATTGAAGATATAATAAAAGAAAAGAAAAGAAAAGAAAACTGACAAAAAAGAAAAGCCCAGGTCCTGATGAGCTCACTTCTAAATTCAACAAGAAATTTAGGGACGACTTAATGCCACTAATTTTCAAACTCTTGAATCTAATTAAAAGGGAAGCAGTACTCTCAGATTCATTCATGAAAGCAAGCATTTCCTTGATTCCAAAACTAGAGAAGGCTTCTGCAAAAGAGAATTATAGGCCAATTTCTGTAATGTACATAGGTGCAAAAATCCTTAGTAACATATTTTGCAGAGTGCAGCAAATCTTCAAGCAGGTTATCCATCCTGATCAGGTTGAGTTCATCCTAGGAAATGCAAGGATGGTCTAACATACTCAAATCAATAAATGTAATATACTATATTAACAGAACCAAGGGAAGAAAACATGAGATTCTCTCAACAGGTGCAGGAGAAGGGTCCAATACCCACTTGGGATAAAATAAAAATTCTACAGAAAATTGAAATAGATGGTCTTTTATCTCAATTTGATAAAAGTCATGTCAACAAACCAACACCTACCATCACAGTAACTGGACAAAAACTGAAAACTTTCACTCTGGAATCAGGAATGAGACAAAAATGTTCACCACTGTCACTCTTGTTCAGTGTAATTTTGGAAGCTCTACCCAGAGAAACTATCAAGAGAAAGAAATGAATGAGGACAAGTAAGGAAGAAGTTAAACTATAATGATTTACAGATGACAACATACTCCGGAAGATTCCAAGAACTCCACTGAGAGACTTCTAGATTTGATAATCAAATTCAATGGAATAACTGGATACAAAGTCAACACTCAAAAATCAGTGGCCTTTTTGTACAAGAATAATAAATAACTTGAGACACAAATTGGAGAAACAATCCCTTTTACAATAGCATCAAAGGAATCAGTCCAACACAGGAAGAAAAAGACCTACACATAAAAAACTACAGTAGTCTGAAAGAGAAGATCAAAGAGGATATCAGAAAATCAAAAGACATCTTTTGTTGTTGAGTAGGAAGAACTAATATGGAGAAAATTGTAATACATCCAAAACTGTTATATAGATTTAATCCAATCTCAATCAAAATTCCTACACTATATCTCACAGAATTAAAGATAACAGTCCCCAGATTCATTTGGAACCAGAAGAGACCTAGAATGGCAAAGGCAATTCTGGGCAACACAGACAAAGTAGGGAGTATCACTGTATTATAAAAGCAATATGGTGCTGGCAGAACAGACTGGAGGCTCATTGGAACAGAGAAGAATATGCAGAAACAACTCCAGACATGCTCATCTACCTCAGCTTTGACAAAGAAACCGGGAACCTTTACCGGAAGAAACGCAGACTCTTCAGTAAATGATGGCTGCAAAGCACATGTAGAAGATTGAAACTAGACCCATATCATTTATCATGAACTAATCTAAAATCAAAATACATGAAATTTCTAAATATTAAAATAAAAACTCTAAAATATGAAAACTTTTTAGCATCAGTGGTAGTTCACAAAATGCAAAATAAAACAATACTGAGCTTCCATCTATTCCAGAAAAAAGAGCTACTATCAAGAAAACAACCAATAACAGGGCCAGGGATATAGCTCAGTGGTTCCGGCGCCTGTCTTGCAAGTGCAAGGGCCTGGGTTCGATCCCCGGTAACCACATAACAATACTGGGCGTGGATACTCATGCCCAGCAGTAACCAGTACCACATACCACAGTGCTGGGCATGGTGGCTCACGCCTGTCATCCCAGCACTCGGGAGGCAGAGGCAGGAGGATTGCTGTGATGTGAGTTTGAGGCTGAGCTCAGGGCCAGCTTGAACCACAAAGTGAGACCCTGTCTCAAAAAACCTTATAAAAAAAAAAAGAAAAAAAGAAAAAAGAAAAGAAAACAACCAATAACAAATGCTGGTGAGGTTGTGGGAACAAAGGAATCCTCCACTCTTGGTGCAAGTGTAGATTGGTGTAACCACTGTGGAAATCAGTGTGGAGATTTCTCAAGAGGCTAACAGTAAGGTTCCATCTGACCTGGATACTGATTTTCTTGGTATCTTCCTGCAAGAATTAAAGCCTCATACCACAGTGTTATAAACACATCCATGTTTATACCAGAAATTTGTAATATCGAAGTCATGGAAACAGCCCAAATGCCCATCAACTGACAAATGAATAAAGAAGATATATTTTTGTAATATAACAGCGTAGTACTCTGTTATAAAGAATGCTGAGCTTCAGACATTGATGGCTAAATGAATGCATGCTGAAACCACTCTCCTAAAGTGAAATAAATCAGACAAATGTTTAAATACAACTTTTTTCTCCTCATGCCAAAAACTGAAAATGGAAATAAGGACTATAATATATCAGAGATTATGAGAAATTGGAGGAAAACATTTACATGGGAAGGGGAGCAAGGGAAGAGGAAAGGAGAAAGGAAGGGACAAGAAAAAATGTGAAAACAGAGGGGAAAACGGGAACAAAAGTTTAGCACCTAAAGAGGAGAGAGGGCTTGAGGGGAAGAGGACTGGGAACAGGTAGATGGCTGAGGCGTGTCACATGCAAGTGCAGAGTGCCTGTGGGAAGCGTTATCATGGTGTGTGCCCAAAATGTACCAATAAATGTTCGTTGTTACAGAAAGAAAAGGCTTAGTAAAGAAGGCAACACTTGAAGCTGAAGAAAAAATAGATCTGAAAATAGGATAACTTAGAAGTTAACAGCTCACAAAGTCTGTGAGATAGATTTCAAGAAGATTGCTTTGATTTGTGGGGTCAGAGGAAATAAATTAAAAATTAAAAATATAATAGGGAATATACTGAAAAGTACAAGGTCATTAGACACTGAAGGGAAAAAGTTCCAAGCAAAATTATTTTAAAGGCTACTAATTCACAAGGGAAGGAAACATGAATAAATTACTTCCTTTTAGTATTTATATAAATAAATACTAAAAACTGTTAGTATTTATATGATATTAGTGACTTCAGCACTTGTTTTTATACTAAACTGCTATTCAAAATACAGCTTTCAAAAAGCAGTGTCATACTGAAGATACAAAAATATGCGTGGTTGTCCCCTAGCACTCATGTAATTGCCAAGTTAATATATCATTCAAGGCCATTTATATATGTCTGTTAAAATGAATGTTACTGGATAGCTCAGTAGGCAAAATTATTTCATTGCTACTGGAGATTCATTTTCATTTCATCAGTCTTGGAAATGAATTTAAAATTTTCTTCCTTAACATGCATCTCTGGAATTTTAAGAAACATCAGGAAGTCTTGTCTTTGACAAACAACTTGATTAGCCAAAGGTTTTTCCAATGTCGTGCCATTCTGCCAGTTGAATAGTTAAATGTCTGCCTACTGTTGACTACAACCTCTTGCATTGATCTTTATAATTTTGATTGCTTCAGGTAAAAATAACTGCATTTATAATATTAATTTATGACTTTCAGTCCTGCTCTCTACACTCCAGAATATGATTAACAAAATTAAAAATGAAAGCTTATGTTTTATAAATCTCTTACTTTGTGACCAGAAATGAAGTTAATTTGAATGTTTCTAATATTGCTACATGATCCTATAACTTGCGATTTCTTCTTATAATAAATCCTTCACTTATATGGTGACCATTACTTGTGTTTATTATATTGTACATATGTAGGCATAGACTACAATTGCAAACATATTTTCATAGATACAAATTTTTCTAACTTTGGTTCCTTAGGGATTTGATTACAAAACATAGAGTATCTTCAGTGTTCATTAAAATACCATTTTCTCCACACTTTAAATACATGAACATATAGCTTTATATATTAATAGCATAGCAATTTTATGTAACTTGTTTTTGAAGATAAATTGTAGTGTGTGTGCCATTGAAGACAAATGCTGGCCTATAGATTTTTCCGTGATGAGGTCTATTCATGCTTTATGTTGTTTCCTTTCCTTTTTAATATTTTCATTTTTCTCATTCTTTGAAACCCAAAACACTTGGTTTTGCTAAGCCATTTAATGAGCACCGTGTTTCTACATTTCTGACTCCTCTCAGTGTCCTTGGCAGTCAGGGACTGGTTGTTCTGTCTCTCACTTGTCTCCCAAAGTGATACACAGTGCTCTCTATGAGCTGCAGCCAACTCAGAAGAAGCTGCACCTTCACAGCTGCTGCCATGTGCACGAGTGAGAGGCAGCAAGGAATCCAAAGGCCTACCTCCCAGTCGTGGGCACTTTGATATTTTTGTATGGGAGTTCTTTTTCTTTTTAAACTTAGAATCTTATTAGCATAGCTTGAATCTGGAAATTGTACTCATTATTTCAGTAAGAAACTCTGTACCCCAGTTTCTTTACATGTGGATCTTACTTGAATTTCTGAAGTTCTTCTGTGATCTCCCAGACTCTCTGACTACTCTGTAGCAGTGACAGCACCTCACAATGTGCTCACTGTAGAATTCAGCTCAGTGAACACAGATTACATATTTGCTGTTTACAATAAGTCATAGTGCACTGGATTGTCGGACTTGAGTGGCACGAAGAGATCTTCATTTTCATGAGTTTAAACTCTAATATAAGATGGAATGTTTTTAATTTATTAACTATTTGGAAGGCAAAGCCAAGAAAATTATGTTCTTTGGAAGAAGTTATTGATTTTAGCTTGAAAAGAAATTTCTAAGGCACATAATATTCGTTTGACATATTATGTGTTTGTTTCATAGACTTAGTGCAAACACTTTGTGGAATATGTTGCAGATATGAACATATTTCTTGACTCATGACGGAGGTAAAATGCCATAAACCAGTTGCACATCGAAAATAGCCAAGTCAAAAATGCATTCGATCTACCTCATTACTGAGCGTCATAGCTCAGCAACACACACTACAGCAGAGCTTACTTACTTCTGTGATCACTTGGCCAGAGTCACAAGTCCACATTTTACTGCAGATCACTGGCCTGAGAAAAGATGAAAATTGGAGTATGGCTTCTACTGAAAATATAATGCCATTCACACTGTCATAAACCTGAAAACTCCAGGATGCATGTGTGTTCTCATTTAGCTGTGCAACTTCTATGATATTTTGGTTCTTCTCTGATGTTCAGTACCCCTAGGCATCAGTTGAATTCACAAGGCGACCATTGATTTTGGGCAACCAAGTTAAATCAGCGCTTAACTACTGGAACTGCAGTTCAAACTTGAAATTTTTAGGGGCTGAAATCTCCGTTTTCTTTCTTATGTGTAACTATCTGAGCTTGTTCAGAAGAAGCATATTTTATGGAAAGACTTTGCATTCAGGAGAAAGCAAATTTGATTTTAGGAGGTTACTGCTGAGCAAGCAAAAACATGTAGACACTCACTTGTAAATGCAAATAGTAAAAACTGCATCTGTATCAAGTTTCTGTTAGAGGGTTTACTTATACAGAGAATAAAACACAGTTCAGGCATGCTGATGTGTGCCTGTAGTGCCAGTACATGAAGCTTGCTGTGGATTCAAGGCTAGCCTTGGCTACAGGACCAGCCTCAACTACATACCATACCAGCAAACAAACAAATAAACAGAGACAAGAAAACAATAAAATTAAAAGCAGAAAGTATTTCAAGCCAGGTCTTAAATAATTGAAAATACCTTTTACAAGTTTCTATAAAAAGACACAAAACTAAGGATGGCTTACATTTCTGTGTTTAAAAAACAAAACAAAACAAAACAAAACAAAAAAAACAAGTGAGACTGTGTAACAGTGTAGAACAGTACAAACAAAAACCCTTCTCAATCAATATGACTAATTTTTCTACCTTTGAAGCCTATTATTTATTAGAAAATAAGTATATATTTTAGACACATTATAGTACAGTGGGAAGAGCAAGAAGGGTGGAAATATCTACTTGGCTTGGAAAAATGGGAAGTATCTTTTTCTTTTTAATTGATTTCATTAGTATCTTTTAGGAATACATTATGATCATATCCTCATTGAGAATTTGTACTCAGACATAAGGCATCTTGATTCTTACTTTTTCCCATTCCCCTGGCCTCCGCCAGCCTCTCTAACTATGTATATAAGCTTTGTTTCACTGATTTTCCTTTTTACCTTTGGAGAGTGTCTTTCTATTGCTAACAAGTTGAGCAGGTCTGAGTAATTTGAATTCAAAACTGATGATAAGGAAAGTCTAAAAATAATCTCATGAAAAGTCTAAGGTGATGGTAATACCAGGTCCTTCTGGAGAGAGAAAGTAAAGAAGGGTGGCGCTAGTTGGTCAGCCACATTGGAAAACCGTGTGCAGTTCTCGAATGTGCACTAGTGTCTTGTGAAAACCTTTCTTTCTCTGTCTATGATGGTACACAGAAGTGGACGGAGGAACAGGCCGGCATGTGAATGATGACAGCCTTCCACCCAGTTTATTCTATGACATTAGGAATTGATTTCATGGTCATAATTTTATGTGTTTATTGTTGTTTGCATTTCTATTTTTCTTTTTCTTTTGTTTTAGCTATAAGGTTTCTTTGGGGCTCATTAGAGGATATAACCTCATTCAAGAACAGTTGATAATACACAACTTTAATTTTGATCAGTGCTTGCAGGTTTTCAAAGTTATTTCTTCTTTCTTTCTTTAACTTTTTATCTATATCCTTTTCAGATATGTAGTTTGATTAAAAATATAAGTAGATGGATGTGTGAAGCACATAATGAAGTTGTCCTAAGATACAATCTTTTACAGAGATCATACAGTAGGGAAGATGATTGAAACAGTTGTTATGGCTAGGTTTTAATGAAATTTTTCATTCATTCTCACTTCCCACCAGTTAACTTGAAGATGTAATGACCTTAATGACAATTTCTTAGTATTAAGTGTTGCACTACTTCTGTGGTGCATTGGTAAATCTGAGTAGAAAAAAAGACATTGTACTGACTCTTTTTTAATTTAAAGAAGTACCATTGAAATTTAATCAAATGTTAACATTTCGCCTATGTTTTTGCAAATAGTATCTTGTTGCTATTAAGAAAGTTATCATCATTTGTAGTAAATGTTCTTACTTATAACCAGCATAACTTTTTGTTGCTTAGTGGCAATTAAGTCTCCCGTGTAGCTAATTTTCCTTTTATCTCCTGTCATGAGGATAGCAGAATTAATTAATTTGAGTGAAATAAAAAGTACTTTAGTTTTGTCTTAACTTTTTGTTTAATTTTTGCTGTGGAATTAATAATTGAAGGAAAAAAAGTAATATTTTTTTCCATATTTTAAAGGAGAAAAAGCCAATTAATCTCTACCTCCATAATTCCTTCAGGTGAAGACTAAGTGGGGAAGACACTGCAGTTTTCATCCGAGTCTGTACTTGTAAGCACACTTGTAGTCACACAGTTATAGCACATTAACTGTTCATCAAGAGCTTTCTGCATGTCTGTAGCTGAACTGTTACATTTATTTCACACCAGTTCTGTTGTCAGTATTTTCTAAGAGTTTACTGAATCAAATTTGAGGCACTTTGGGACTGATATCTTTTTAATATTTCACAATTTCAAAGGAAACATGTACACTTTTTAAGTAATTTATGTACAAAAATTAACCTAATATTATTGGACCAAATCCACTCATTTTCATTGAAGAAGTGTATAATCTCTTCTAAATTAAGACTAAAATCCTCATATATTCAAAGTATTTTGTTAAAATAATGTCAATTCATAATAGTATTGGTATGGGATTAAAGAAAAGTGACACAATTTTCATACTGGGTGTTACAGAGGATGAACAGCAATGAGTATGGATTCACTTTTAACAGTTTCATAATTTAACATTCTCATCATTTCATCATTTAGAGAAATGAAAAGATTTCTCCAAAGCTTTTCTTGCTAATTCATTTGGATCCATTAGGATATCTTTTCATATGTCTCATAGCAGAACAATAATGTACATAATGCAACTACTGCTGTTCCTGCTATGAACAGTAAGAAGACAGCAATTATGGAAAATAATAAGGAACATTTATTACATATTTGCTAGGTGATAGGCATTCTGGTGTGTGCTTCATGTGGCTTATCTCATTCAATCCTAAACATGTATAGTCACAAATTTGGTTTTCATTTCAAAAATGATGGAACTGCATCAAAGAAAATTCAGATTTTTTTTTTTTTTTCTTAGAGTAGCACAGCTAGTAAGAGCAGAGCTGGAATTGAAATCAGAGCATTCACATTCTGAACTCAATCCAGCATTTACATTCTACCGAGTTCTTCTCCTCACCAGCCAATTTGATCATGCCATGAAGTAGCTATTATATTATTCTTTTTAGAAACAATTAAGGAGAAAGTGAGAAAGCTGCTTGCTGAGGCCCCATTGTTTTCATCTAAAGAGGAATTTAAAAAAATAAAACATTGGAAAAATGCTTATATCAGAGGACATATTAGCAGGCTAAAAACAGGAAAGGGTTTTGAAAACTATAATTTAATTAATAACAATTCATTAATTAATGACAATTAATAACAATAAATATTATTGATATTTCCCACTGTGCCTTGAAATAACTTCTCACCACTGTGGCTGTCCAGGGTGGAGTTGGCAAGCAGTTCTTGTTGGGTAGAATGTCGGGGGTGGGGGTGGGAGCTAGTGCTTAGACTATAATAATCAATAGGATACAGGCAATGGAGCATCAGATGGATTCTACAAGTTTCCTGTTTATGTGTACAGAGGGAAAGGACAGGTATAATGTATTTCTAGGTGGGCAACAGTGAGGAAAGAAAAACTAGAAGGCTTTTGCCAAAATACTCATTCAGCAAACTTACTCGAGCCCTTTCCTTGAAACAATCCATAACCCTTGAGTGCCTTCGAAGATATTCCCTATTTATAGAGATGTTTTCTTGTGCGTCAGGAGTGATAATACTCCTGTAATCCTTGGGAGCATTGAGCAAGAAATGAGGTCATTTCATGTAATTTGTGTCTTGCAGAGTACAGTTCACTTACTCTACGGCAGGTGCTGTTCTACCCATGACTTGAATCAAATCAGTGTGAAATGTATAAAAATTTGAAATGAAGAAAATCCGTTGTCACAAGATTACCTGTGCCAACATTATTTTTTTTCTTTAACAGTACACAGAAGCAGCTTATATATTTTGTTATGTATGTTAAGAAATACACTTAAAATTTTTATGATCTTTAAAATTATTTTATCATAGCAAACATACTATATTAATGTACCATTTCTCAGACACATTAGAAATGAATTTTTGACTCTGCAAAATGCACGTACTACCTATCTTCCATTACTTTTAAGGTATGATCACTTTTTAAAAAGCATATTAAAATTTGTTTGAGTAGTACTGTTGACTCAGGCAAAATGAAATGTAGGTAAGAACTATGAACTTAGATCCTTGGCTTTAATTACTTTAAAATAAAGCTTGATTTCCCATCCAGTGATGCCATTCAGAAGTTATTCAGTGCATAGTGCATGCCACACAGTGTTCTTGGCATCTGAATAAAATAGAGAACAAATAGAGAAAGGGTACTTGTTTGTGGATAAATAAGCTATGTAGCTGTTGATATAAAGTCTTCAGAAAAGGCTCATCACAAACTTGTATATTTGTTAAAAACATGTAGACTTTTACAAATATCAAATACTTCATGCTGATTTTCACTCTTTCCAGACAATAATTTTTTTTTTTTTTTAGGTTTTTTTTTTTTTTTTTTTTTGAGACAGGGCCTCGCTTTGTGGTTCAGGCTGGCCCTGAGCTCAGCCTCAAACTCACATCACAATCCTCCTGTCTCTGCCTCCCGAGTGCTGGGATTCCAGGCGTGAGCCACCACGCCCGGCACTGTGGTATGTGGTACTGGTTGCTGCTGGGTGTGGGTCTCCACACCCAGTATTGTATGTGGTTACTGGGGAATCGAACCCGGGCCCTTGCGCTTGCAAGACAGATGCTGGAACCACTGAGCTAACTCCCCGGCCCCTCCAGACAATAATTTTAAATGACAGAATAAATGTTACTCAATGTTTGTGTGTATATTCTCACAAAAGCATATATGTGTGTATGTATGTGTGTGTGTGTGTGTGTGTGTGTGTGTGTGTATATATATATATTACAATATTAATTGAAATTTTCTTTGAGTCATTCTGTGTGTGAGATTTAACTTTAATATTTTCTTCTGCTAATTTGAATGTTTTTGAATCTGAATACAGAGTGTGCGGTCCCAGACCTAGTCCCTGGTGTCAGTAGTTACTGCTCTGCATGCAATGATTGAGAGGCTTCCTAAATGGTAACTAAGTAGATCTCTGAAGTATTTGAAGAGTAAATTAAATTCCTTTAAATTATATTTTAAAAACATTTATCGTTCTCAGCATATATTTACATGGCTTTATTTCACTTATATATTAAAGTTGTCCACATAAGATACTAATTCTCATTTTGACATTTAGAAATAGCAAATGACCATTTTTTACCTTTTGTTTTTTTAATTTTAATCAGAAATATGACTGTGACAGTATATGAATATTTTAAACAAATTGACTTTTATCATTATCTTGAGTTCCATTTCTCTTTTAATATTCACTTACTTTGATTAAGATACTTGCCAATATTTTCATGCAATTCATAAATCAGCGTATGTCATCAAAGAAAAAAATCTAAGGGCTAGGGATTTAGCTCAATGGTTCTGGCCTGTCTTGCAAGTGCAAGGACCGGGGTTCGATCCCCGGGTAACCACATACAATACTGGGCGTGGAGACTCACGCACAGCAGCAACCAGTACCACATACCACAGTGCCGGGCGTGGTGGCTCACGCCTGGAATCCCAGCACTCGGGAGGCAGAGGTTAGGAAGATTGCTGTGATGTGAGTTGGAGGCTGAGCTCAGGGCCATTCCTGAACTATAAAGTGAAACCCTGTCTCAAAAAACCTAAAAAAAGAAAAAAGAAAAAAGAAAAAATATCTAAGTGAAAAAAATTAGAATTGTTGAATATATACCTACTACTTGAACTCTTCCTCAAATATATTTTTGAAATGTAATTTTCTGTCCCCCTTTTGATGTATGGTGTTACATATTATTAATTGTGTCTGTCTTTTGGCAGAGTTACATTAATGAAGTTTCTTCTTCAAAAATCAAATAAAACAACAACAAAAAAAATCATTAATTAAAATTTAATTTCAGCCCCAGGTTTGTTATCAGTGTTTCTATCTTACACTTACAGGTGTGTTATTTTCTGATTGTGTTTTCTGTTTTATTTTTCTGTCTTAAAAGCCCTCAAAGTGGATTGATGCTCACAAAAGGACACAGACATTAAAGTAATAAAAACTTAAGTTAAAGATCTGTTTTTTATTTATCACTGGAATTACCTTTACACAGACATTCCAGTGTTTGGTATTACAGTCTTTACAAGAAAATATTGTCAAAACAAGTGTTTTGTTTTGTTTTTCTCATGAAAATTCAGTACAGTGTCACATACTGCTGAGATACTTGCCAAGTGCAGTTTTAAATTCTTTGACTTTTCCATCTTGACTTAAGTTAGATGTCTTTACATTAGACCACCTACAACAGCAGTGTAACTTACAGTATTTAATTTTATGCTGAACATATTCTTTTTCAAAGAAATTAATATAATTCTCCAATTCTTTGTTGCTTCTGATTCTTATTTTTTATTATCAGTTACAATTTGTAACATGTATGAAGAACATTGTATTTCCACTCTTTTGCAAAGATTTGAATTTATATTCATTTTGCTTTATTTAAAAATGGCCTTTCTTAGTTGTAATTTGTGAAGAAGTCATCTCTTCTCAAATTTTCATGTATGTTTCTTCAGAGCTCACACAGTGGTAATTGCAGATAAAAATACTACCTCTTTTTACTTTGTAATTACAATAATAAAATGGATTAACAAAAGTAGAATAAGTAGCAGTAAAAGAGATAACACCCTCTTGAGTTCATCCTGACTTCTTGTATTACCTCATTTCCCAATAATTTAAAGACCCTTCTTGCATTAATGTTTCGTTTACAATAAGAGCATCGAGCTTTGGGTCTTCTGAGAGGAAGAAGATGCAGAAACGTGCTATGTAGGGGAGAAAACCAGGTTACAATGACTTGGTCCCAATTGGTACTCATTTTGAAGTAAATTTGATAATTTGCAGCCTCGTGATAATGACAGAAATAATGAAGCAGTTAATACACAGTGTGGTTTTGTGCAAGGCTCACTATTAAGTTACCTAATTCAGTAACAATCCTTCAGTATTATCACCTTTATTGTGTCAGTAGATTGTATGAAAAGCAGCACCAAGAGGTGGAGAAGCTTGGCCAGTAAGTGCATGATACTGGCCAGGTGGGCCGGGAGCTAAACCCAGCGTTTAGCTACACAGTCTCTCCCTGTCCTCTGTCATCTGAGGTGCGTCACTGTCCTCCTGCTGATGGCCACGGTAATGCAGTTATTATTAACACAAACGTAATGCACATCTTAGATTCTTTGATCAGGGGCTCACTTTGGAATAAAGAAAGCCCGGGTCAATAATGAGTTTTTATAATGTGGCTTAGCTAGACTGAGTTCATTAAGCAATTTCATCTCATATCACTGAGTATAAGCTTTACATAATTAAAAAATAAAAAAATCTGCCTCAACATCACAGTTTAACACCTTCACCCCCCGATGGAGAACGTCCTGGTGCGCTTCTCTGGCATGAGAGAAGGTTGGTTCCCACGAACTGTTCTTTCCATTTCCGGTTTGGAGGGCATCTTTATTTCTCAGAGGTGTGTATAGAGGCTAGGAACCGCTTTGCCAGAACTCAGCTTTTTACTTCAACAAATACCTCAGGACTGTCTTATTTCAGAATCTTAGTATTAAATAAAAGAGCATCGTACTTTGTAGGTTTTGATAGGGTATAAAACCATGAAGAATCAGTGCAGCCGCTGCGTGGGAATGGGTTGAAATGTTTACATCGCGTTTCTGCGGCAGTGCGAATACAGCCTCCCGGTCCCGGTCTCAGAATGTGGCTCCTGCCACTGCAGTCGGCCCACGAGTCAGTGCCGAGAAGACCTGTGAGACTTGAGCGTGGATGATGCGCCCTGCAGATCAGCAGGGTGAGAATTAGGGAAGTTCGCCATCTACACATGGAGACTCTTCGGGAACTTCTTTGAACAGTGCTATGGACATAGAAAACATTTCATTTCCCCAAGGACAACTTGTAATATTTGCAAATGATTGATGAGGAGGATGGTATTGGAAATGCGTTGAGAAAAGTGTTCATCTTCATGACTCTAGAGTGAGATTAGTTATTTATGTTCCCATCATTTCCTATTTTGTGGACTAGTGTTTGTAGTTTAATGACATTGTGGTCAGTCATTGCCGTCATTTATAAGTATCTGACATTGTACTGTTTTTCTCCATCTTAAAAAGTCCATGTGGCTGGGGAGTTAGCTCAGTGGTTCCGGCGCCTGTCTTGCAAGCGCAAGGACCCGGGTTCGATTCCCCGGTAACCACATAACAATACTGGGTGTGGAGACTCACACCCAGCAGCAACCAGTACCCCATACCACAGTGCCGGGCGTGGTGGCTCACGCCTGTAATCCCAGCACTCGGGAGGCAGAGGCAGGAGGATTGTGATGTGAGTTTGAGGCTGAGCTCAGGGCCAGCCTGAACCACAAAGCGGGACCCTGTCTCAAAAAACCTAAAAAAAAAAAAAAAAGTCCATGTAATTTAGCCATCCAAAAATCATGGCATCATCTGCCAAAACCAGACTCATTTGCACTGAATATGTGTGCTAATCGTATCCATGTGTTGGCATGGCATTCTGTAGAGACTAATTCTAATCAATTCTGTCTGAACAGAATATGTTTAGTCATTGACAGAATTCCTGCCAGTCTTGGGGCAAATGGCTCCCCATGCTGCCACTTAGCCCCCCAGAATGAGAACAGAGTGGCAGAACTCCTTGGTGTATTCTGTGTGCCCACCTTGTGTACATGTGAAGGACAGCTCCTATGAAGTTAGGATGTCAGTGTTCTTACATGTTACATGTGTTGTGTTTTTCTGTCTACATTGAAGCAGTATATTATCCCCGTTTTATGACTAAATCACCCATTAAGTCTTCGGTATTTATATACACGTAATATCCTGGGCATATTTTAACCTGTCTAACTAGTGTCATATGCCTTTTAAAAAGTGAAGTCATTTTTTCACTTTAGCATATGAATTTTATATGAGTAATTTAATTTTAACACTTTTTATTTTAACCATAAGCCTTTTTTTTTTTGCTCAAAGAAGTAGGAATTCAGTAATATCTTAATTGAAAGAGAACGTTTTTGAATGATGTTGTGGGCTGACTTCGCCTTGGCCTGGACAAAAAACTGTCAGAGATTCTGAAGGCTGGGAGTTTCTTCTTCTTCTTCTGGTTGTCCTTCCTTTTTCACTTTGTATTTTTTTCGCAATTTCTCACTTTTCCACTCTATTTTCTTCAGTAAGCAGTATTTCTTCTATTCAGGTATACAAATGGCAAAAGATATCCCAGGGAAGTCAGATTTTCATGTCTGCAGGTTAAGAACAGCCATAGAAAGCCAGCAGATACTTAGGAAGGAACAGGTGGGTTTGATAGCAGGTTGTGATCACATTGTAGGTTGTGAGACACGAACGTGCTGAAAAAGCACATGGGCTGTTTATATATAGATGGAAGTACTCCGAGAGGAAATTGGCAGATGTTGGTTTATATTTTCTTTTATAGGCTACTGCAGGTTTGCCATTGACTCCTCATGCTGAAATGAAAATACACATTTCTTGTGTTAGCTACCTCGATATCTAAATAATTCTCACTTCTTTCACATACTCATTGCAAAATCAAATGACTGAAATGACGAATAGTAGAGGTGTCTCATCAGTGTCTTGTCATGTGTTAGAATTTCTCTTCTCCCAGACTAAAACTTATGCCTGTTGTTTTTGGTTCTCTCTCAGCTTCTTTTACCCTGTACTTTCAGTCATTTCCTTTTTGTTGTTGTCCCTTCAATGTGCGTGACGAATTTGCACCTTTCTCTTCATTTTTGCTGACATTTCCTAACTTGACTTCATCTAGATCTGCACTTTGTAAAGTTAATTTTCTGTAGTTGTCATACTGAGTGAGATGTTATTAGATATTCTGCAAAAACATTTTAAAGTCAAATAAATTTGGAAAAGCAGCATACTCTATCACCCTTTGGTGTACATTAGCACTTTGAGAAGTGCTACCATAAATAAGTTGATTTAATGTTGATGAGCCCTGCACTGCTCTGAGCATATGACTGAGAGCCTTTTTACTGTGTGACACTGGCTTGTGTCTCCCGAGACTGATGCTCTGCAGACCAGTGCTCAGGAAAGGACAACAGAAGGAATTTCTAATATTGTCCTATGCTTGGCATTTTTCTGATTCTGTCCACCTTATGCATTGCTCTTGACATAATTATTATAAAATAACATGGTAAATGCTCACTAACCTTTTGTAGAGTAGATTAGCTATCTAAATGAGAGAGAAAAATAAGTGTAAATTAAATCAAAGTTTACTAAAATGGAACATTTATTAGTTACATAAAATAACCTTACAAACATTTCAAAAGCAACCACCCAAATAGTCATAGTTAAGAAAACTCATTTTACATGTGTGATTATTTCAGAAGGGGGTCTGGAGAGAACAGTGAAACATAATAGTTAGGCATCCTGTTAAAACCTCAAAACTCATCCCAAAACAATGATTACTAAAAGAACAAAGCAGAAGTGATTTCAATAACTGTTTTGCTCGTTTTTTATTTGGCTTTATCTCCATTGATTATTCTATTAAAATAATAGTGGGGAATGATTTTTTTTTAAATTTCTACTTAAGATCATTTTATTCTGCATAGTAGATTTTTTTTTTTTTTTAAAGAGAAGGTCTCACTTTGTATTTCAGGCTTGTCCTGCGATCACTATGTAGCCCATGCCAGCTTTGAACCCACAGCAGTCCTCCTGCCTCTGCTTCCTGAGTGTTAGGGTTGTAGGTGTGAGTCACCACACCTGGCACTGTGATATGTGGTTACCAAGGAGCAAATGAGGGATCTCGCACTTGCCAGACAGGCGTCGGAACACTGAGCTAAATACCTTGTCCTGCATACTAGAAATTTTAAGACTAATATTTTTCTGTGTTAAACACAATGTTTGTATAAAATGCTGTGAAAGCCTCTTTCAGAAAAAGGACATCTTGGGTCTTTCAATCTCCATGAGTATTGCTAACATGTTCTTGTAAGTTAATGAAAGAAAACAGTAGATAACATCAAAGCATATACTGTTAAAAAAAAAAAAATCAGTGAAGGGATTGCTCTCTGCTTTGCTCTTCCTCTTTCTTTTTTTCCTCCTTTCCAGAAGCTTAGGAAGAGCCTTTGCTTAGTTAGCTGGACGTCAGTTGTCACCTGTTGAGTTCATGCTAACATTGAACTAGTGTCATTTGTCCAACCTGGATATGGATACTGGTGAATGGATGCTGGTCCAGTACATGGGTAGGTTCTGTTGTAGGTGAATTTGGTTTCTTCCACTGTCTGCTGAGGTCTGTTGGTGTCTCAGCTGTGTGATGTACTCATTTTCATCAGGCTTTGTGGCCCGCTGATGACCACATGATGACCATGTGTCCTAAGCCACACTGCTCTCATTCTTTCCCTGAGATTTTTTTCCTACTTGAGCTTATAGATCTAGAAGTGAAAGAAATGGCAACTCAAAGTGTCTTTGTACTCTAATGTAGAAAACTCATATTTTATTCTTACTCTTCTGCCATCTCTCCTTTTCTTGGTGCCTCAAGAAAAAGTTAGATAGATTTTGATGACTTATTTTTATTGGCACCTACTTTTGTACAAGTTTCTTCAGCATAGGATATCACTTTGAAATGAAGTTGAATGTTGTATAATTTTAGCGAATAATGCAATATCTTAATGAATAGAGTGAACATACAAAATCTAGAAAATTAGAAAAACTATCCCCCAAAGTGGAATTAAATGTCACTTGTGTGTTCAGAAATTGACAGATGATCTCAAAAATTACATTTCACTGGTTATATAGAACAGAGATGTAGGAAAAATGAAATTGAGAGTGATCTATACAAATTTGAATTCTCTCTAAAAAATAAGGTTATGTTTCAAAATAGTACTGATTATTAGAGGAATTTATATAATTTAATAAGTATATTCTTATCCTGAAGACTTTACTGAAACCACTACAGGCTGAAATAGGAGAAAAGGTCATAAACTCTCATTACAAATGATTGTAAAACCTTGACCTTTGAAGTGGGTTAAACTTCAGTGAATGAATCCAAATTTTTCTCATTTAGAATTATGTATTCACAGCCACAATCTTAACCTTCATTTATATAGTCCATAGTAAATTGTATTTAATAGTGACCATCTTTTCTAATAACTTCAGTGTCTGGATTTCTACTTAGTGGTTCTTCTCTAAGTTACATAGAAAAATAATTAAGATGATCTGTGTCTCACAAGTTAACTAGTACTTATTAAAGGGAAATGCAGCTGTCTGAATAAATTACATGTGACTTTTCTGCTGACTACTGGAGCCTGAGAGCAGCTCACAGCTTAAGATCCTCCCTCCTCAGGGCCAGAGTGCTCAGAACAGTGGCCTCACCTTCTCGCTCAGCAGACTGGCTGCTCAGATTGGTGGCTTTGTAACTGCACTGACCCAGTGATCAGAGCAGCTCATGTGATTGCCCCCAGCCAGAGCTGTTCAATAAGCTGCACAGGATGAGAGGAAATAATGACGTGTTTTGAAAAATTTGAATAGAAAAAGGTGAGGAAGAAGAGTTAAACACAAGTATGAGATTTGTCAGAGGTATCATCATATGAGATAGCTGTATAACACGTCTTTCTCCTGTAAGATTATCTAGTAGAGACTGCGTGTTAACTGAAAAGGATTCACGATACCCACAGAAGATCTCTGTATATTTAAACATACCTGCAGTTTTTAAGACCAGAGTTCCAGTTGGGGGATTTCTTTCTAGTAAGATTTCTTTTTGGTACTTTGCTCTGTCATTATATGATTTTATAGTTGTAATATTTTATCAGCTGTATGTGTGTTGCCACAGTTCAAACTCAGGACCTGGTGTTTGCAAAGCAGGTATAGTGCTACTGAACTATATCTTCCCAGTAATATTTAAACTCTATTCAGCTTTTTTGTTTATCTGTTCTCTATAGTATAAGACTATAAGGGTAAAAAAAAATGTTTATTCACTTAGACATTTACTATCTCGTTAATTTTATGTATTTGTGTAATTTTAGATCCCTTGACATGTATTAGGCATTTAATAGATTTTAAAATTTGTATTTAACCTCATTCATTAAAAATATTGTACTGCCTTACACTTTACCCCTCCACTGGCAGGGAAACCTAGGTGATGCTTAAGCTAGATCTTGATTTAAAGAAAAAAAAAATAACCTAAAAATATTTTATTTCTCTAAGATACTCAGAAATTTTGCCTTGTGAATTAACCAGAGTTTGAGAGAACAGAATTCTGTTTAGTTTTCTTTGAGTGCTCAGTAATTGAACTGAGCACTCAACTGATTGATAAATTTTCAAAGAATTTTTTGTAAACTTTTAAAGTATATTCTTGTTTGCTGGACATTATTTCCATTTGAGTACTATAATTTTTAGAAGAAACATTTACAATAAGAATGCTGCAGATCATAAGATGCAAAGTCAGATACACAAGGCTCCCATAAAAACCCCTGCTAACATCATTTCACTGATTTCCATATTTTAAAAATACTGTTTGGCCACAGTGGCATTGTGTCTGCCAAGCAAGGGCAGAGCTTTGTGTTTAATCCCTAAAAAAAAAAAAAAGCCAGAAAAAAGACTCACACCCAACAGCAATCAGTACCACATACAACAGTGTCAGGTGTGGTTTCTCAGGCTGGTAATCCCAGCACTTGGGAGGCAGAGGGGGTAGGTTTGAGTTCAAGGCTGAGCTCTGGACCAGCCTGAACTACAAAAGCAAGACCCTGCCTCAACAACAACAACAACAACAACAACACAATACTTTCCTATATGGTTATTTAAATGATTAAATTTTCACAGTTATATGATGTGAGGCCTTAAATGTACTTGGTGCCATGCTTATTACTAATAAATAAAAACAAGAGCTTTTCTTCATTATAATCAGATTTTCTTTCAGTATTGAAATGAGACTTTTTCTGGGTCTCATACTGAAACATTTAGACGTAAATATCTTTTTCCAGTACAACTGTAAATTCTTAAATACATTTGTTACTATTAAATATTCAATTTACAATGTTTCACTCTTTGGCCCTTTCCTACACTTTTATGTGATCAATAATCTCTACAATCAAATTTCACTTATTTCTTTTTATGAATATGAATACAATGATAGCACTTTTAATTTTCAAATAACTACATATAATAATGATGGTTTAATCACATGGAAAGCAATTTCTCACTTAAATTTTAAAGCTTTCCAAAGAGGTGATTTTTTTTTTTTTTTACTCTCAATTTACAGGAATAAAAAAACTAGCAGTTCATTATTTTGCAAAGATGATGAAACCAGAATTTGTTTTCACTTTCTTGGTTTCTTTTTTGCACATCAGGGGCAATGGTATAAAATTCTGACCTTATGTTACACTGAAACATCAATATTTAGCTATGAAGATATGAGTATTTGGCCTTTAAAGTACATGTGGTAGATTTTTAAGGATTATGAGACCATCAGTGGAAAGAAATTCTCTGTGAGAGCTGCTATAATTTATCTTGCACATATTCAAATATTTTGTACTAGGCTGAAATCAGAAATAATATTCAAAAATATTCAGAATTGTACTAAGCTGAAATCAGAAATAATAACTCAAAAATGTAGCAACTTCATGTAGAATTCAATTTTTAAATGTACATGAGTAACAATTATACATAAAATTGTATATATACAGTAATATATAAGTATTATTCTGTATATTATAGTGGTGTTTAGTGATAGTGCTTCAGTTTTCCCACCGGTTATTTACAGTGTTTTCCTTCATTGTGGCCTCTTAATTTTGTAAGTTACTATTTCTAAAAGGTTAAAAATACTGTTCAAGGCAGAACTCTGCTAAAGTAAGTTCTATCTATAGTTTTACTATGCTATAGGAAGGCATTTTGTACACAAACCCCCCGCCACACTTCTTTAAGTGTTTGTGTGTAAAGTTTCCTTTTGTTTTCCATAATAATTTTTTTGAGAGATCTTACTGGCCTAGCACATTTTTGAACATTGGCTCTTAGTACTTAGTTTTCATGTGAGGAGATGAAGTGTGACGAAGCTACAGGAAGGGGGTGGAGGACGGAGCAGACCCCCGTCCTGCTGTAACGTTGTGTTCCGCTTGACTTTAAGTATTCCAGCCCTCACACCAGCCTTAGAAAGCAATATAATGTGTGAGAGAAGAAATCTTTTATACTTAATTCAGGATTCTACTGAGTAGCTTTAAAAAGTCAGGGAATTAAATCTACATTTTTAAGGTGAAGAAAAGCCTTAATGGCTGTATTTCTGTTCAGCTAAATTGGAATGAGACACATTTTTTTTCAGGTCACTAAGTGAATAAAGTCAAGGATTTATCTCCATTGTTATTCTTATCAGTTGCTGATATAATTTGCATCAGGACATTTTGTTTTGTTTCATTTGAGAACAGTCTTTTCTTGTGCTGAGTAATCCTTTTTCAGGTCTGTGAAGCTAAATGTTTAATAAGCTGTGTTTCTGTTCTCCAGGGAAGAAAGAACAGTCTAGAATAGGAAACATCATTGCCTTTCAGTAATGAACGAGGAGGAAAATGGCACTTGTTTAGCAGCTGCTCTGTGCCAGCACTATTCAGCGCCTTACGTGTATGATTTTGATTACTTCTCATCTAGCTGAGTTGTCCAGATATTGTTCCATTTGTTTTTATTGATAAGAAAATTGAGGCCCAGTGGATGTGGTATTTTTTTTATAGCTTTATACCTTGAAAATAGTGAGGAAATGATACAAACCATGTATTCTTTGTCTTCACAGACATTTCTTGCTGTCATTCTTTCAAGGTTTTCTTTTAATGACTGTGTTCGCCAGCAGCCCCAGAACCTAATTTAGAAATAAGTGCTCTGGCACCTGCCTGACAAGCATAAGGTCCTGAGTTCAATCCCCAGTAGTACAAAATAATAAATAAATAAAATAAAGGTAACCACTTTGAACAGCCATTCAGCATTGCCTGGCATATGACAGCCTCTGGGTTCCGATGGCCTGTCATGCAAAACCCAAGAGCCAACAAAGTGTTACTCGTATGTTTGTGCTACTTAATGTTTACTATGGATAAGAAGACTGGTTCTTACTGTATAGATTTCCTGGTGATTAGTTATCGTTAGAATGTATTTTGGAAACTCATACTAGTAAATGTAGTGTTATTCATTGTTTGTCATAGTTATAGATGATATGAATCACTTGCATGCTAATGAAAAATCAAGTTCACAAAGTATTAACATAATATGCAATATGTGTCCCTTTAGGAGTCTTTATTGTATGAGAAAGATATAGATCTATGATTAATTCATCCTTAATACCAACAATGTCTAAATCAGCAATTTTGCTAGATTTAAAATTTAAAGGTATATAACTTTGTTTTTTAATTCTTATGCTCTGTTGGGTTTTTGGTTTTTGTTTGATTTTTTTAAACTTGTTTTGTTTTGATATTTTTACTTACATGCTCTCAGTCTTCACCTTTGGTATTTTATTTGAATTTTCACAGTTGTTCCCTTTACTAGATCTGTAGTTTGTGTACATACTTTGTTAAAAAATTCAGCTTCTTGCCTTTGTTTCAATGAACTGTACTTTTACATTTTTTGTACTTAAACACAAAACCTCTCTGAAGCTAATCTGAATGACAGATTGCTTTCTAATTTGAATTCTTATTTGTTTAACATAAAATTTGTTGTAGAGTCCAGTCCACTTTTCATAAATGAGAAAATGAATGTGCCAGTTTTAAATTCTTCACCTAATCAAGATAAAAATGAGGACCAGGAAAAGAGACTCAGCGTGTCTCCAGATTCACCTTTACTTCTGCGTGAAATGATCTAAAAATATGGCTACCCGTGTGCGTGCGTGCGTGCGTGTGTGTGACGTAGACTTGAATCTAGTCCTTTAGGAGGAACCTGCTCTTCTTTTTCTGGTTGAGTTGACATAGATTTACTCATCAAGTCTTGTCTGGACTTGACTGTGACCTTTGCAGCATGAGTGGTAGAAGCTGACGTTACTGTTCATTTTCTGGTAACTTTCATGCCACTTTAGAAAAGTATTGCAAGCTGCTCACAGTGCAAGAGTGGGGGAACTATTTAGGGCAGTTAAATCTACCAGGAGATATAATGACACTTAATCTTTGTATTGAACAATACTGTTTTTATATATATTTTGTTATACATGTGCATGATACAAATTTACTAAGCAGGATAATAAAATATCATGTTGCTAGATAAAAAAAATAGTATATGGAATTGGATTGTTTCTGAGAACTCATGGGCAAAAAGTTGTGTTGAAGCATATGTTCTTTTGAGGAAGAGATTGGGTGGTGAGGATTTGCAATTCATCGAGTGGGTTGATCTGTGGATGTGGTTATGATTTAATGACATGAATGGGAGATGCAGAAGGAAGCAGAGCTCATTAAAGGGACTGAGTCTGGAGTGTGACTTTGGACTATGTCTGGTCTCTAAACCTGTTCTCTTTGGTTCTGTCTTTGTCCCTCCTGTGAGTGATGAGATGATCTGCTGTGTCTTAACTCACTGCCATGATTATCTCCTCCACCACTGGGTCAGAAGCAATTGATCCAAAAAGCCATGGACTGAACCCTCTGAAACCACATGCCACAAATAAACATGTCTTCCTTTAAACTATTTTCTCATGTGTTTAGAAAGTTAACTAAAATAGCATGTGTATATGCTATCATAAAATTAACCCTTAAAAATAATTCCCGCAGTGTACTTATTACATTGTTTAAAATATACTGCATTGTAAAGATGCACATTTGGAAATTCTAGGAAAATGCATTGAATGGAAATTAAGGTTTTCATACTTTTAACATGCAGGTGTGCTTTTAATATTATTATTTTGACTGAAATTTCTTCATTGTGCATTTTCTTAGTAATGATTTGTTATTAAAGCTTACACAGTAAATTCGGCCTTTACTCACAATGTTAAAAACTGGGAAAACTTTTATGTTTTGATGAATTTGCATATCCCTTTCAACAAATTTGATGCCTTTTTTTGACGAGGGCATGGTTTGGGAACTATTATAAAACTGACTACTAGAAAACTAGCTGGGTAAGTGGTACTAACTTTCCTGTTCCTTACACATTGAAGAGAATATCTGGACAGGAATCTGAAGGTGAACTGTCAAAATCTATGTGTATTTGGACAGTGAATTATTAATAATTTTTGCATTGGAAATTTTGATGTTTGTTTTATTGCCAAATTGCTAATTTTTTTTAAAACAGTGGAAAAAATATAACAAATGTTCAATGCAAAGACAGATTTAAATTACTCTTTTATTATTTATATCAATGTTAATCATTGTAATTCTTGAGACAAAATGAACTACTTTCTTCCTGTAATTTTACAGTGTTGGGAGGTAAAGATTTAGCTTATATAAATAAATACCATTCACACAATGGAGAGAAATTCTTCCACATCATTACTGTCCATTAAAAACAGAAACAACTATTTTACATGCTGTTACAAGGCAAATTGCAATCACCAAACAGTGTACTTGGAGCAGTTAAAAGTGATAAAAGTACATACACCATCAGTATAAAATTTTTTAATGTTTTACGAATTACTAAAATATCACTTTTTAAACTGTTTTCTGAATTAAAAAAATCACAGAATTAATAAAATTTGTGTGCTTTCAATTGCTGTTGAGACCTCTTCTAATACAAAGTAGTCTTTTCTACCAGCCTCAGTTTTACTAATACATTTCAAGTGACAGTGCCTTTGCTATTTGGAATAAAAGTTCTTCAAAAGGAGATTTGTTTCTTGAAGGACTGTGAGACTATATTATTTCATTAAGCTAAAATATTTATTGAATGATATTTAGGAATAAAATTGAATTAAAAATAATTAGGCTAAAGGAGTAACTAGATTATGACTTTTAACTAGTTTTTCTGAGTAAATTTGGACATATATATCCATATATATATATATATAT
>PVIR01022393.1:0-28100 GCA_004026965.1 Petromus typicus
TCCCATCACTTGCCCTGATATGGTGTGCCTAAACCACGGGACCTTACAGGAAGCTGAGGTAGGATGTGTGCCACGACTTTCCCTCTCTGCTGTCAACATTATTTATTAGGATCTTGGTTCTTAACATATCTCCGTACAACAAATTACAAGGTTAACTTTTTAAAGGAGCACTGTGCTGCTACATACCAATGGGATTTGTAATACAGATTGTTGAAGCTGTCATTTACCTCAGTTCTATTTATATATGCTGTCTTGCAAGACGCAGAAGCTCTAAAATAGTCAAATTTTTCAAATGTAAGATTGAAGGCTGAACAATAAATGGTCTTGTGATCTTGAAAACTTTAAAGACAAATAGATCATTTATCAGCCACAATTGTAGAATGTATCATCTACTGTGATTCTACAGTGATAGTCTGATTTGAACCATTTCAAAGAATAGAGAGAGGCCTTTCAATTGGTAAAGCATCAGAAATGTCTCTTTTTTGAGTGAGTTCTCCCATTTTCTTAAGACTGAGATTGATCTCATTCTTGTGTTTGTTCAATCCCTGATCACTGATATGCCCTTAAATCAATTTTAATCATTGATCCTTGTTCACTTTAAATCAGAATACAATGAAGTCATGTCTAATTCTTAGGGAGTTTATAAGTTTCTGAAAGGAGCTTATGAAGCAGATGAACTAAGTTATCCACTCAGAAAACACAGAACACTGCTTGGAACCAGGCACTATTTGGTTGCTTTCATGGACAGCATTCAATCTAATCTTCTCAATAAACCTTATGAAGTTGGGTAGGGAAACTGAGACCCAGAGAATCTGAGTAACTTACTCAGACATTCACATCAAGAAAGTAGAAGAGCCAGAATTCTAATCCGGTTCTTTCTGATCATCATATTTGTATGTCTTTAAGTGTAGAATTAGGTATATAGGTAGTGTGTGTAATAAAAGACTTTGCCATTAAAGTTCAATAGTGTGTGGGTATGTGTGTGTGTGTGTGTGTGTGTGTATATATATATATATGCATGTGTATATATATATACATATTTTGCTTATGAATTTATGTGCTTTTACATGTACATCCTTTATAAGCAAAGTAGAAAGATATGATAGATGGTATCTAACCTAACACTGTGATTATCTGTGTTTAGTTTATGGAATATCAGCTGAAGGCTGTAGCAATTCGAAGTGTTTTTTCAGGGAAGCACAAAATTTGGAATACTTAATGATTTAGAAGTGACTTAAGGACATAATGAATTATAGCTTTTAAAATAAAGAAGTAATATGGAGTATGTAAATCTTGCTGTTTTCTTCTGTGTGGAGGATGGGTGGAAGAAAATTAAAGACGGAGGATTAAATCTACCTACCAGGAGCACAGTTGATCTATATGACTTAGAACTGTTCTTAAGAAGAAGATCCTCAAGTGCTTGGGACAACAGCTTGCCTTTCGACCTGCTTCTTCAGTGTCTGACTTCTGACAAAAGTTAACTGAGAGTATGTGGCGTGTGGGCCCTGCTCTAGGTTAGGACTGAGCAGGGGATTGGGCTGTTGCAATGTTCTCCTGGTGGAGTGCCTGATTTAGCAGGCAGACAATGACTCAGATCATTGTAAAAGTGAAACTTGAGAGAATGGGCAGACAACAAAGGTTGTGTCTGATATGAGATCTTGTTTAAATCTGGATGCATATTCTACTAAATGTAAATGAGTAGCTTGATGACGCTTTGAAATAAGCCTATAAAATTAATCAGAGTTTTATCTTGTAGACTTTGTGCTTTCCAGTAGGGTAGTTACTAACCAAATGTGAACATTTAATTTTAGATTAATTAAAAGTTAATAAAATGAAAAGCTAGATGTGATGCCACAGGCCGGTGAATTCCAGTTGTCTGGTCAGGAGAATCACAAGTTCAAGTCCAGCTTTGGCTACTAAATGAGACTCTGTTTCAGAATTTAAAAACTAATTTTTAAAAATTGAATTATTTATTGTTACATTTTATGTACACCTCATGATCACACTCAACATTGAGAATTTGTACCAGTATATGACATTACTTAATTTTTATTTTTCTCATTCCCCTGGCCACTCTACAACCACCTGCCCCCTATATATATTTTTTATCATCACGTTTTTCTTTCCCATCACTACTTACCCTTACTTTTTCCCTTTGAATACTTTCTATTTCACCATATCTATCATACATTCTAGAACTCATTTACATCTTCAGATTCTCGTACCAGAAAAAAGATATATTTACACATCTGTGACCTATTTATTTCACTTATGAGTATGTCCTCAGGCTATGTTCATTTTGGTATAAATGACTGAAACTTATCACTCTTTATGGAAGAGTAATACTCCATTTTATTAAAAAAAAATCTTTATCCAGTGTCCTGTTGATTGGTCATTTGGGTTGTTTCCAAGATTTATCTATCACAAACTGAGCTTCAATGATCCTGGGTGCATGTATGCCACTGTGATACGAATCTTTTAAATCTTTTGTGTGTCTCATTTCACAAAGAATGACTGCTTTTGTGCAATTAACCAGCAACAAATGTTGGCGAGGCTGCGAGGAGTGAGGAACGCTTCTCTACTGTTGGGGCTCATGTAGACTGATGCAACAACTATGAAGATTAGTGTGGAGATTCCTCAGAAAACTGGGATTAGAGGTCTCATTTAACCCTGCTATTCCCCTGCTAGGGACATACATTAAAAATATACATACATACATATATATATATAAATATATACATTAATAAATATAAATAAAAAATATATATATATTAATATATATTAAAGAGCATGAGGCTCTGGGTTCAATCCTCAGTCCCAACAAAACCAAAAACCAAAAAACCCTCCAGTTTTTCAGTTGTGCTAATCAGTAATGGTTTTTAAGTGTTGAAGAGTCATTTGAGATTAATGGCTGTCTGACTGGACAGCAGAGAGTTGGATGGTTGCTGAGAGCTCAGTTGCAGTGTCCCGGACTGTTCAGTAAATGGTAACCATAAATTATTGGTGCTTTGAGTGTTCGGGCAAACATGTTCAGACAAGTGGGCAAATCCATGGCATAGTTTCTCCCAGTTCTCTACAGCATGACTGAACTCCTCTGGGCATTTTCTCTTCATTGTTCTTACTCTTTTACCACATTGCCATTTTTCTGCTTCTCATTTTGTTGATTCAGTTTTACTTTCAAAGCAATTGTACTGTCAGGTTACATTAAAACCTACCAAACCCATAATGGCTCAAATAATTACAAAAGCATACTTGGAAAAGCAGAACAAAACTGTATTCCACACTAAACTAATTTAAATTTTCTGAAATCTTTTTCTCATTACATGAGTAATAAGACACTCCAGGGCATTAATGAGCCATTCTGTCCTCCCTGGTCTTTCTCAGAGCCTCGCCAGGGATGAGCATTAATGTACCATAGCCCGGTTCTTAACCAACCTGCTACTTTTTTGTTTTCTTCAGAACAGTAACACAGTGTGGTGCTAATAAGGGTTGTTTTCATTCTGGCTTGAGCACTGAAGAGAGGACACTGGAGATCTGAACACCTCTGTTAGTTTATATGGCCTGTCTCCTCCAAAAGTAACTACCACACACATGACAAGACCACACACCGGTGAACGGGGCGTCACTACCTGCCTTCCTGTCTTGCTGTGCATTGGGATTCCATCACATACAGTCAGGATGACGTGTGGCTCATCCTTCGCGGATTCTTGAGTGTATCACAATGGGCCTTATTCATCCATGATGCATCACTGGATTCCACCTCCATGACTACTCTCTTCCCATTAAAAACAAAACATTTCATTATACAGGTAACACATAAGTAACATTCACTTGTTAACAATCATTCTGGTTAAAGCTAGTTCCCTTTGTCTCACTCTGTTCCTATTATGGTGTGTGATTTTTAAATCATTCATTGTCTTATAAAATGCATGTAGGTAAACATTTCTATATCTCCAGAAGACACTAGGAGTTAGGTTCTTTCCACCACATGCTTTCCCGTGGAGGGCTGGCAACCTCACACAGTTGTCGCTTTCAGTGCGCGCCTTCTCTGTTCCTCCATGTTTGCTCACTTGCAGCGCTACTGCCTCACATGTGTCCATCAGGAATAGCTCACTGGTGATGCATTTAGTGCTCTGTTCAACCCTTGTTGCTTATGCAGGGAAGAGTAGAAAATCCAGCTTCGCTTCCAGCAGCATAGAAGCAGGTGAGACGTGGCGCCCAGGCAGATCTAGGTAAGCAGTGAACCTCCCGGGAAGTGGAGGAGTCAGACTTTCCTGCATTGCATCATCCTGTACTTTCAGCAGTTTCTCTCAGGGCTTTTCCAATGTACTCGATCCAAGAACCTTGTTCAACATGCAGTTCTGGAGCAGGACACAGATTGTTGGTCTGATAGTGTCACTTCAGGCAAATCCCTTTCTTGAAGTTAGTACCCCTGTTAAAAAAAAGTCTTTCTCTAATGTGAGCCGTTTCCTTACAATGCTCTGGAAGTATCATTCCTCACCCGCGGTGATCCTCAGCGGCGTGCCCAGGCCGTGTACAGTGAGAGCAGTGCGCGCATGGCCCATCTGACTAGTCCATTACACAACCCGAGCAATTGACCTTCTTCCAGGTGACAGCCTGGCAGCCAAGGGCAGGGAAGAGCCTCTCGTTCCCCAGCCTTCCTTCCAAGTCCCGGGGCACTGAAACAACACCCTGCCTTTTACTGCTAAGGTCAAGGCATGCACTGCAGAAGGGGGGGCTCTGCTGCTCTTGCCAGGAATGGGGTTCAGGGTTTCTACTGAAGGGCTTCGGAGTACGACATTCTGGAAGCCTAGGAGCAGAGTGCGAAGGAATTTGAAGCTATACTGGCAAAATAAGTGCAACTTTCCTCTTTAAAATTTTCTGTTTACTCAGGATGGCTTTGGGAAAGGCTGCCAGAGTTACAGGACCCAACCAAGTGTTCTTCACAAATCACCTCTTAGCACTGACTCCTCTGGCCTTTTTTGTCATCTTCATATTCTTTCTTCTCATTATCATGGTGGGAAACTGGGGCAGAAAGAGGTGGGGATGGGTCAGCAAGCAGACTGTCTCTGACTACAGGAAGGGATCAGGTGTGTCTATAATAACCTTTATGACGTGAAGGGCATTGGCTGGAGGAGAACTAAACTTTGGGGATGGCAAGGAACAGAGGAATCTACCAAACTAGAGCGAATCGATATTTTTGAGGTTCTCACTGACTTCAGCTTTAGCACGGACTCAAAACTTTGTGTGTTGTATGTATATATATATATATATATATATATGTGTGTGTGTGTGTGTGTGTGTGTGTGTGTATACATGTATATATATATATACGTATATATATGTGTGTATATATATGTATATATATATGAAACTACAGAAAAGATTATTCTATAACTAATGGCAGATACTGTGTAAGAAAATTAAGGAATGATCAGTGGAGTGTGTTGCAGGGATGTATACGTTAGAGTGTCCCTGCTGTCCATAGATGGGTGGAGGTCACAGAGACTTGACAAGATGATCTTGTTTATGTGAGGTTTCTGGAGACAACATGGATCAAAAACAGGCAGTGTGGCCCTGCCAGGGACTGTGAAGATCCTCGGGCTGGAATCTTCTTCTTTCCACCTTTCACCTTCCCTGTAGGTCCTAGCTTCTGCATGTCAGTGGTACCCTCATTTTCTCTGGTCTGGGTTTGATCCCTAATGTTTAGATAAGGAGACTTGAGCTCGATTGTTTCTCTCAGATGAATTGGTAACTATGCCATTCTTCTTCTCTTTCAAGAGGAAGAGTTTGTATTTTCTGGGTCAAGATAGAAACTACTCTTAATTTCTGAAATTGGGTGATTAGACATTGATTTACAAATAACATACTGTCTTTCTGCTTTTATTTTCATAAGTTGTATGACCTCAAACACTGGCCAACCTTGAAAGGTTATAAGGTCTCCCAGTGGTGAATTACATCTCATCTGCTGTAGTCCATGTTTAATTTGTTTCTTTAATTTTTATAAGAAGTATAACAGAAGCTTGACTTAAGGGGCTAACCCTAAGTAATGGACACTACTTCCTTGAAGCCGATCCCTAATTCTATTTTCATAAGTTCATTTTCTTAATTGAGAATTAGTATCCTCGGTAAAAAGCAATATACATACTATTTATCAATATTCCTCATGGAATCACATAACACTTTCAACCTAAATGCTTTCGAGGTAAGTGGCACCTACTGACCCCTTTCTCTATCTCTCCTTTCTTTTTCATGTGCTGTATTAATTTACTTGGTGATATTTATTCAAATATTATGTTCATAGTTAATACTGATAAAAAGGGTGTGCCTCATATTTTACTTCTTCTCAGTTAGTTATTAGAGATATGCAGTTAACCACTATATCTAACTCTTACACTTGTAGCCAGGTTCTCTTTGCCAGCTACATTTGGCTGTGAAAAAACAGGCTTTCTGCAGAGAAACTGGGTATTTTAAAGTGTTCTCAGTTACACTTTTACCAGAAAAAAAAGTAACAAAAAATATAGACAATTAGTGATTTTTTATTTCCCTTCTGATATTATTGCTTTTGTTCTATTAAATGAATTTGAGGTCGTTTTCTTTGAACTAAAGTTTTTTCTTTTTGAAAACACTTTCTAGAATGATGAGGAAGAAAAGTAATCCTTAGTGCTGTATTCCTAAAATGTACCAAGATACCTAATTTATTTTATTGAAAATAAACATAAAAATATAAAAATAGGAGGAGAGAAATTTCTGTTTAACAGGTAAATTAGCACAAAATTCAAGAAATAAATAGCAAAAGGCAACTTTGAATTAAATTATGGGCTTTTTAGTAATTATTCTTAGAGAAGTTGTCTCATACATAGCTCTGAACATAATCAGTAAGTAGAAAGCAGATTTGCTACTGCTGCTTAGACGTGGATCTCATTAGCATGGACTAGAATTTATTGTATAAAAGAAGCAGCTTACACTATAAAATGAATAAGCAAATAAGTGGAGGAGAAAGGACAGCTCTTTGCTACAATGGGGTTCTTATTTATATTTAGTTTTGTTTATTTTTTGGTACATAATAACAAAATTCTACAGGTTAATGGAGTACCGCATGATGCATCCATACATGTATACATCAGGTATTGCTTCCATTAAGTTAAACATACCTGTCTCCTCAAACATTAATCAATTATTTATGAGGAAAGCATTTGCACATCTTTCTTTTAGCTTTTTAAATTGTGTGGTATGTTACTGTTTTCTGTAACCACCCTACTGTGCAATGACACATTAGAAATTCTTGCTCTGGTAACTTGACAGAACTCTATTGCCAAATACATGATGAATGATAGAAACAGAAAAATTATCATTAAGTAAATACCAAAGTAATAGTTTGGGGGAAGAATTGATGACAGGAACTAAAATTAGGGGCAGATGCATGATGTAGAGTGAGAAACAGAATTTTCATAGTCTTAAAGTATTTCCTGTCTTGAATTACTTTGATTTTAGGTTGCCCCAGCATTTGTTTTGAGTACAAGTTGGGCTTTGTCATACTAGAAACAACGGAGTCACCCTTGACCTAGTTTCTACTTTACACCTCTCTCAGTTCTTCAATGTGGTCAGTCTACAAAGTCGCCCTACAGGACTTCTTACTGATGACTATTTTTGTGGGGGACAACTAGATACAGTCTACCTGAATCATCTTACTGACCCTCACATCCCATATGAATTTGTAGACATGTTACAGTAACCACCTCCCAGTCATATCCTGACTATACGTACCCTGTTTTCTTTAAGCTGACAAATTAAGACCCCTAATTTGCAACCTGTTTGGCCCATAAGTCCCTCTCTCCCTGTCTACTTTCTGACCTCCTGGAGTATGTCCTGTAGGTATGCTGTGTACCTTCTGTGACCTGTAAGTAACACAGTTTTACTTCCGTTTTGTGTCTCACTTAATTATTGAAGGGGTACTGTCAATGTCAAACCTCCTAAATGGAAACACTCATTACAAGACACATGTTAATTAATAAGGCTGGAGAAACCTGGCAGATAATCACCTTAAACAAGTCAAGAAGTTAATCTCAGTACTTATGAGGCATGTTATCTGCATGTACCTTCTAATGGCTCCAAGATCACTTCTGAAGTTCTTGCCAAAAGTCTACTATCCCAGTCTGATTATGAAAAGCATCAGAAAAATCTGGTAGAAGCACATTAGACACATAACTGGCCCGGACTCTTCAAATGTGACAAGGTCACTCGAGGATAAACTGAAAAATTGTCATGAGGATCACAGGGACACTATAACTAGATTAAAGTGGTAGCCTGGATTGGATTCTGAATTGAAAAAAAGACATCAGTGGGACAGTTGGCCAAATTTGAATAAGGCTTCCAGTTATTTATGCTATATAAGTGTAAATTTTTAAAATTTTTATCATTAACTTTGGTTATTGTTATAGTCTGTGTTTAGATGTCCCCCCGAAGTCTCATGTAAATGAGATGAGGCTGTTGGAGGTGGCTGAATCTGGAATGTATGATGCTGACATTAAGGGCATGTGTGTGGTTGGCCAGGCACCACTTTTATACCGGTAGTCTGAATAAGATAAAAAGGGCAGAAAGATCCTGTTAAACAGTTTTGTTGCTTTTACTGTCTTCCACTGCCATGACCACTCTGCCTTGGAGCCAGCATTATGGAATGAAACCTTTATGAACTGTAAGCCAAATGAACCCCTTCACTTCTAACTTTGGATGTGGGATATTTTATCTCAGCAATGCGAAAAAAGTAACTGAGAAAGTTATATAAGGTGTTATTTTCAGAAATTGGAAGAATGGCATTTAAGAGTTCTCTATGAATTATCCAACTTTTAGATGTAAATCTAAAGTTATCCTGAAATAAAAAGTTACAAAGGAGTATTCTAATGTGATTTTGGATGATTTGGAGTTTCTCCATTGGCAGAAAGCAGACAACTTTTACTGCATAACACCTCTTTATAATGTCATTTATTCTCTAGGATTGTCGCTCAAGCAGTCTAAGAATTTTAGAGTATCCAAAAACATTCGTTGTACCCTTTTTACCTGCTCTCTATTAAATCTTCCAGTAGTCATCTGAGCACAGTTATTTCACTGTTATCATTGTAGAAGTGGAGGCCTTGATTAATATGATTTTACCTCTTATTGGCAGTGGAACCAAGAATTTAATAATTGCATCATGTGCTATTAGTTTTTAGAAACAGATCTGGCTAACCTTCTTTGATCTAATGCCAGAAAGATAGTAGAAATATATCTGAAAATGAATCCTAATATGCAAAACTTAACAGATCTCAAGATCGAGGAGTAGGCCCTTTCTGAATCTGTGTGCGTGCATCATCTCCCAGCGATTTCTGTCCCTTGCCACAGTTTCTGGGTCTCTTTCCATGTAGCCCAGCGATCCAGCCCGGCTCTTTGCATGTAGCAGGCTGTGGGTGAGCAGAAGGAGAAGAAGCAGGATCTATACAGCAATCCTGCTGAGGAGAGGGGTGTGCTCCATAGGTCACCTTTATTCCAAAAGCACTAACTAGAATGAATAGTGAGGGAATTGACTTTTTATGATTAGGAATGTCAGTGGGAAAATTGATCTACCTTTCTAGGGCTGATTGCATATAGACCTTTGACTTGGGAAATCGTAAGTAAGGGATTCAAAGCAGAGTAAGACACAAAAAAATTAGAGATCTATGACTTTCTTGTTGGCAGTCATGAGTATTCCATCGTAATTTGTCTTTTTAATTTGAAACAAGTGTCCATTACTATCGTTGGTGACATCTTATCACATTAATTGCTGTCATTTTTCTCATTAGCATTTCTTCTGTGTCTGAAACATCTTTTCTCCTATTTATCTTATGTAAGTTGCTCATCACTGACTAATCAGAAGTTTTAAGTAGGACTTGGATGGATTTGAAAATAATTTGGATGAGCCCATCACCTATGTTAGATGAGATACTGGGTTGTCCCATAGAATTGATAACTTCAAGGAGCTTTGGGATCATGGTTAAAAATAGACTCATGGAGTGCCAGGGATTTAGCTCAGTGGTCCTGGCACCTGCTTTGCAAGTGGAAGGGCCCGGGTTCAATCCCCAGTAACCACATACTACAGTGCTGGGTATGGAGTCTCACGCCCACCAGCAATCAGCACCACGTACCACAGTGCCAGGCATAGTGGCTCACGCCTGTAATCGCAGCACTCGGGAGGCAGAGGCAGGAGGATTGCTGTCAGTGTGAGGCTGAGCTCAGGGCCAGCCTGAACTACAAAAGTGAGACCTTTGAGGTCTTTGAGGACCTAGGGCGCAGTGTAGGTCCACTTGATCCAAAAGTAGAAATAGTGTTAGGTATTGTCCTTCATGCATGATGACTTATAAAATAGTCTGGAAATATACTCAGATTCCTTAATGCCACCTGTCACTTCATTTGCCTATTGTCTTTTATCTCCAGTTTTGAATTTTGTTTGAGTGACCTTTATCTTTCAAGAAAGATTTTTGGGTGGTATTATAGCAAACAAACAAAACTGGCTTTCAATTCAGTAAAAGTCCAGGCTTTTAAAAAGGAGGGTGGCAAAACATGAGATTAACCCTAAATTTTTGGCCTGGATCGCTAAGGAGCTTGTACTTAAGGCACTAGATTAAAATGCACTATTTTCTTTTTTATTGGAGAAAGAAAGTTTGAAAAAGATATATTTATAGTGAAGTTAATTTTTTAAAACCACAATTGGAATGGGGAAGATTGACTTGCTTGTTTTATAGTCTTTCATACATTTTAGCTAACTTGGTGTTTGATTCAGTTTCACAATAAACAAACATTATTTTGTGAGGTAGATGCATTTAAAATGTATTATATTTGTTAAATACAATTTTAGCTTCATCATTTTCTTTGTTTCCTCAATGCAGACTTTTTTTTTTGTTACTTGGAAAAACTTTTATTTAGAAATATTTTATACCAAAATTCATTTTTGTTTATATATGTTACATATATATATATATATATATATATATACACACACACACAATATATGTGTAATATATATATATATATATATATGTATGCAACATATTTCATATAATAGTTTAGAGACGAAATTGTCAAAACTAAAACTATGTCCTATGCTAACCTTTTTAATGTCTGGAGGGCTGATATCAAATCCATTAATTTTCTCAGCTACAAATACTTAAAGCAATGTCGGTGTACATATATCTTGACATCAGTGGAATTAATATTTTTAGAATATCAGCTGAAGATCAGTTAGCTTTTCCTGCATCTTCCCTTGAAATATAATTTAGAATGATTAATCTAAAATGTCACTCAAGTATGACTCAGTTTTGTTTACTAGTAAAACATCAGTTCATTTTATCATGTAAAATGGAAAAACGAGAGTCTAGCCTCAGGAAGTGTCTTAAGCTTTTCTTTCAGGGTCTCAGATGTCAATGTGTGGGGGCTAAGACCTCCATTTGTCAGAAGATATTTTATATTGTTTATAATTGACTATTTCCTAAGTGATAAATGAAGTTTTCGTAATACTTGAGGCAGTATTTGACCTTAGCTTTTAAGGGTCCAAAGCTAGAACTATAGTCTTTAAGTTTTTTAAATGGATATGCTAAGAAAAAAAAAGAGCATCTTTTATGCATGTACACAACACGAGAGTCTAATAAAATTTGCTTAGTTGGTCTTGGTAGCTATTATTCAAAGAATTCAAGGAATCAGAATTAAGAAAGGGAAAAGTTTGAGAAGTACTGCAACAGGCAGTGTACAAATGAAGAAGTTTACAAATAACTTGTGAAAGAAGAATATAGTAAGCAAAACCAAGGAGAGAGAACTCATAAAGGGCTGGTATGTCAGGGCCTGATCATGACTGGATTCTCACCTCTCTAATGTCTGTTTTCAGATCGCCTGCTTGGTACCTGTGGATCAGTTTCAGCTTTATCAGCAGTTAAAATTTGAACGAGGTATGCATTCTTCTTTTTATCCTGATGGTGAATGTGGTTTTACATGTCATCTGTTTGCTAACCAACATGTAGGATTCAGGCAGCTGTGGTTGTTGGCAGAGCCACAAGGGGACTCCAAAGGGGAAAACTGTAATTGCAACATAAAATTTCAACTCTCAGCTGCTGCTGGTGTGTGTAGGGGGGTAGTTTTACAAACTAGCAGGAAATAGAACTTTCCTTCTGTTGGTTGTTCTGTATTTTCCATTTGGCTTATGGGAAAAGATACTGCAAAGGTTAAATGCATTCAGGAATGGGGATTTAGCTGAGTGGTTCTAGGGCCTGCCTTGTAAGTGCAAGGGCCCCAGGTTTAATCCCCCGGTAACCACATACAACAATGTTGGGTGTGGAAACTCACCAGCAGTCAGAATCTCATGTACCACAGTGCTGAGCGTGGTGGCTCCCGCCTGTAATCCCAGCACTTGGGAGGCAGAGGCAGGAGGATTGCTGTGATGTGAGTTTGAGGCTGAGCTCAGGGCCAGCCTGAACTACAAAGCTAGAGCCTGTCTCCATTTAAAAAAAAAACTAAACCAACAAACAAAAAAGTGAAATGCTTTCATTAGAATACAAAAGAAAATGACTCTAAATGGATTTTTATTACCCAGTTTTCCCACTCTAAATGATCACTTCAAAATGTTAACCAGCCCCCAAATTTTTATTGTTCCTTATAACATTCATTAATTATTTTCTGATACTACTTTTTCATCATAGTGATGGCTGAGCTTGTCTGTATTATCATTCAAATGTGATTTACAATGTTTTGGACTAGTTTTCTTTGGGACTTTGGATTTGGGGTAATTTTTTATTTATACTTGCTAATTATCTGTAGGAATTATGTATTTATTTTCTCCTTTGGCATCTGATAGGTCTTTTTGTAAGAGCGTTACCTCTTTTGCCATACCCTAATATAGTCTTCAACTAAATGGTGTATTTTTTGTATCTGAGAAGTTGGACAAAGACTATTTCAGCACTCATAGGACTAATACAAGTCTCATTGAGCATATAAAAATCCCTAATCTAACATGAGCTTAAAATTTTCTTTTTAATATCAATAAAGTCCAGACATGAGGGTAGGAGGGAAGTGAGCATTTACCTATCATGTACAGTAAGCTTGGTTAAGCATAGTTACCTTTATCTCATTTCATTCTTGGAACTCCTCTGCCAGAAAAGTTTTACAGAAAAAAGAGAAAATAAAGTAGTATCAAAGGGATGCATTCATGGGACTCACTGGATGACATTTACTATGTTGGTTTAAAACCTGGCTCAATCTGATGGAATAAGAACACTAATTTTTTTTTTAGCAAATCAATAATAGTTGCACCTCTCCTGGGTAGATAACGTGATTAAATTTATAAGGTAGATTCATTCAGCTGAACTTCTAAGAAATTGAACTTTGAATTTTAAATTTTTTTATTCCTACAGATAAGTGAAAAGCAACATTTTTACTCTGAAAATCCAGATGAAAAGCTAGGAAATAGAATATTGTTGAGCATGGAATCAAGACTATGACAGTCAGATGAATTATGGGCTTAAAGGACAAAAGATAGCTTGATGCATCTGTTCTGTGTGAATTCTGAGCTAACTTGAGAAGTTGGTGATGAGGGTTGTTTATATCGGCCCTCCAAGCATCACAGCCTTGCATTTATTTAGTGGATGAGATGGTTGAAAATAAGGACAGCCAACATCTGTTCTGCCATTCACCATTCCCTCGTTTTATCCACTACCCTTCTATATAAAAATCAGTTATAACTGAAACACAAATCTTTGCTCTGTGAATGGCTGTGTCTAGTAGCCAGTCCTGGGATTTCAGGGTTTCAACGTGAAGAGCGTCTAGAGAGTTGGGTTGGATTTTCAGGCTGCTTTCAGTTGGTAGGATGTCATTTATCACCTCTATCAGACTCACTAGCAACCAGAGCTCAGTGTGTTTACAGTGTATCTCAGCTTCTCATGACCACCCCCTCCTCTCCAACTATTCCACTGCCCCCGTAAGTTTTATTCTTAATTGTTTACATTTTAGGGGATGTCTATTAACTCAAATGCCTTTTTGTAATTGACAATTTCTAATATCATTAGCAATTAAAACTTACTATGTATTGGTATTTACTGATGAACATAAAACTTTGGTTGATTTTTAAAATACTATCTAACAGTCCTAGGAAAAGGGGAATGATCCAAATTCAAAGCTAGTATAAGGAAAGAAAATATGAATATCAGAGCAGAAACTAATGAAGTCAACCCAGAAAACAATAGCATAATGTATTGAAGAACTGATTCTTTGAAAGAAAAGCAAAATAGAGAGATGCCCTAGCCAATCTTATCCAAAAAAGGAAAGAAAAGACCTGATTTGTGCCCAGAGATATGAAAAAAGACACAGTCACAATTTTGGACACCTCCAAAATCCAGAAGATTATTAGTAACTACTTTGAGAACTGATATTCTAATAAATTGGAGAATTCAGAAGAAATGGATAGATTTCTAGATAGATATGAGCTACCAAAACTGAACCTTGAAGATATAAAAACTCAAAACAATCCAGTAACAGGAAAGAAAATTGCAGTAATTTTTAAAAACTACCAATTAAGAGCAGTCCAGATTCTGGTGGATTCAGTGTCAGATTCTACAAGAACTTTATGGAAGATCTAATGCCAATACTCCACAAACTTCAATGAAAATGGACAGGAAGGAGTACTCCCAAAATCATTCCTACAGGCTAGCATTACCCTGATTCCAAAGTCAGAAAAATATCCAACCAAAAAAGAAAACTACAGGCCAATGGCTTTAATGAATGCAGGTGCAAAAATCCTCAACAAGATACTGACAAACAGAATGCAAAAAATAATAAAAAAATCATACATTATGACCAAGTAGCTTCATCCAAGGGATACAGGGAGGGCCCAACACACACAGATCAATAAATATGATGTGTCAGATAATCAGAAGCAAGGACAAAATCACCTGATCATCTCAATAGATGTAGAAATAGCCTTTTATAAAATTCAACACCAATTCATGACTTAAAAAACTTGAAGAAAATAGATAAACAAAAGCCTTATTCAATCTGATAAAACCACCTATGATAGACATGCTGCCAATGTCATATTAAATTGAGAAATTTTCTTCAAAAATCAGGAATGAGACAAGGATGTCCACTGTCACCCTCCTGTTCAGTATAGTTCTGGAAACATTAGCTAGAACAATTAGACAAGAGAAAGAAATAAAAGGGAAATGTACAGGAAGGAAAGATGTCAGATTATCATTATTTGCAGTTGACATTATCCTTCACATATAAGACCCAAAAATTCCACCAAAAGACTAATCAGACCCAGCTTAGTTGGATACAGCTGACACAAAAACCAGTAGTGTTCCTGTACACCAACAATAAGCTTCCTGAGAAAGAATTAGGAGATCAGTATTATGCACAATAGCATTGCCAAAAATTAAATACTTCAGATTAATATAACCAAGGAAGTGAAAGATCAAATAGTTTCATTTGCACAGAGGATTTATTTTGTCCTGTTTCAAGTTCTAGTTGTGTGCCCTATTCTAGGTCTCATGTATTGACAATTGATTTTGTTCTTTTTTGTGGATGAAGAAATGGAAGCTTGGACAGTTTGAGATTTACCTAGGATCCTACAGACTAAAGCTTCTTGTCTGTATAAGTTTTAAAATGATGTAATTGTCATTGTGTTAAAGTATATAACAGAGAAGTCGCCGTGCTAGTCCTTTTTAAGTGTTCAGTTCAGTGGCATTTATACAGTTATGCCATTGTCACCCCGCTCCTTCTAAAATCATTTCATTAACTGAACACAAGCCACAGTCATTGAGCAGTAACTTCCCACTTTCTTTACTCCTGGGAATCTCTGATGCATCCACCTTCTGCCTCTGGGAATTTACCTGTTACAGATATTTCATGGAAATGGAATCATTACAAGATTAGTTCATTTGTATCTAAGTACTCCATTTGCAAGACTCATTCATGCTGTAGCATATGTCAAAACTGCATCCATTTTTATGGCCTAACAATGATCTATTGTCCTTTCACACTGTATTTTAGTTATCCTTTCATCCACTGATGGAAATGTGAGTTATTTCCACCTCTGCTTTATATTATATACTTGATTAGTTTGCCTTTGATAGCTGTCTTTAAGTCTTCTCTGTAAAAATGTACTTTGAGCAGGATCAGGAAGAAAATAGCTCATATTTTATCTAAGCACGAATCCTACGTTCCCTAAGCATCTCCAGGGAAATCATGAACTGCTAAGATTGAACACCCAGCACTGTTACTTTAAAGAAAACAGATTCCCATAGAGATAGTAGAAATTAAAATGTCTTTAAGAATATGATATTTTGCATAGAGAGGGGTATTCTTTGAGTAAAAGAAAAAAAGCATAATCTCATTAGGTACTCATGCACTAAACCTGACTTTTGAAAACTCCTAATTTTTTTGGGCCTTAATATAACAATATACTACCTTGAAGATTGTTTCCAAGTTTGTTGATTTGTGGTTCTCTTCAAATATCTTGACAGCAATTCCTCAGATGGTGACCACCTCTATTTGGGCATATTTACTGTAGCAGATGTTAATTCTGATTAGTTAAGTTTAATTGCATTTTAACTACCTACAGAGGACCTTTGTTCTTTGGGAGATCAGAAAGCAAATTAACTTTGGCATAATTAAAAATGCAATGAGTCATAAAAGTTAAAAGAGTTTGATTTATTTTAGTTGATAATTAAATTAGCTGGGATGCATGTTGTTTTCCACAATAATAAAACTACATGTGATGTCTTTTTGGCATAGACTCATGGTAGTAGTGGATGGCAGAAACGCCATTCTTATTAGCTGAGAGAGCCTACAATGGACTAAGAAGCAAACTGCACATTTTTAGTGCTATTGGTGCCAGGTAGGAAAGCAAGGGCTCTGGATTCAGTTTGTGAAAATTAAAAGCAATCATTTGAGTCAGATGTAGCCCTTTGGTGTCAGAGCAGTTTTAAATGGAAATGTTTTCTGTGAGCATCAGAATGTAGAAGTATAAAACTGTTTGAAATAGCATTTCCTATTTTTTGTAATTTACACGAACAAGTGCAGTCTTATGATCAAGTTCAGTATCAATTCTCCTTTTCTTGAGTAAACTGTGGCTCAAGACGGTGAATTGGTCTGTGATGCGGTGTGTCAGTTAATTTGCTGCCAAGTCACTTCATGTGGAGTTTTAGGATCTGTGTTTGGAGGCTGCTTTCTCAGTCTCTGGACTGAGCTCATGTTCTGAGCTTTTCACTATCTCAAAGTTATATGATGCTTTTATCACTCAGGATGCAGAAGAAGTTAGTTGAATCTATAACAGTTCACTTTCATCTAGTTTGGGGAAGGAAACAACGAAGTCTTAAACGTTTGGACAATGGTATGTTTTGTTTATATAACTGTGCTTCCTAGACCAAATGCCAAGAGGAAGAGTTGAAGTCACAACAGTAGTGATGAAAAGTGGTTTTACAAATACCTCCTTGACCCTGGGGCACCCTGTTTCATCTCAGATCATCAGGAAAGAGAATGAGGAAGTGACACAACCATGACTTGATCCCCAACTGGTGCCCATCAGTTTGCTCCTTTTTGGCTTGAGACTTGGGCAGCCCTGGTGTCTCTTCAAAAATGTCTCTTCTACTAATCTGGCTTTGAGGCCCCATTTGTGGTGTACTTTGTTACATCATTTACAACCTGTATCTATAGGTTCCATATAGATTGATTCAACCAATTGTGAGCTAAAAGTATTTTTTAACTGCACCATCCTGAACACGTACAGAATTTTTCTTACTGTTATTCACTTATCAGTGCAATATAGCAACTATCTGCAGGACACGTGCATTGTACATTGCACTACAAGCAATCTAGAGATGATTGGAAGTGAAGGAAGGATAGGAAGGTTCTATTCTATTTTATATAAGGGAGTTGAGCATTTGTCAATTTGGAGTGTTCTCGAAGGTCCTGGAACCAATCTCCAACAAACTCAGAAGCAAGACTGAAGTAAAAGTGTGCTTTTAACACAGTGAAATCAGTTTTTACTTTGTATTGACTTTTGCTTGTAACTGCTGTTAGGAGAATGGTGCTGATGGGCAGCACTAACGATCAGTAGGAACTGGCCAGGCTGAGAGAGCTGGGTCTCTGTTCCTTTAAGGGAAGCCTTGCTCCAAGTTTGACCCACACAAATATCTCTACATGTGCTTATTTCTATTCTCCAGAAATATCTGAATGAAGCATGAACCATATAGAGCCATGGCATATGTGCTACCATTATCTTTTATTCCCACAGGGAACTGCTGTATCAGTACTATTTCTTACACTTCTTTCATAGTGCTCCATCATTTATTCAGCAAATACAACAGACTGCACATCTGCCTAGGTCAGATGTTGTTAACTAGGGGTGAACTTCTTCCCTGTAAGACACTTTGATTTTCATGCCAGGGAAAAAGATGAGAAAGTCCGGGGATGGGACCAAATATCTAATGCACAGAGAAGCCTCCGGCACTAAGAATTATCCGAAGGGTCAAGAGGAACTTTCCTAGATCACGAGGACATAGTAATTATCAAGACAAATTCTCAGTTTAAATGATTTTGGTGTTTACTGAGCGAGAGAGTAGACTAACTATAGATGAAGTAATATTAAAGTGATGTGTAGCATTTACATGTATAAGAAAGGTCCCGGGAAAGAGGCAGATTCAAAAGGTATTTTAGGTAGGGTTGTGATGGAGGCCTCTCTGCAGAGTAGGGACTTGCTCTGAAGGGAGTAAGCTGCATGAATACCCAGGGTCTGTATCCGAGGCAGAACGAAGGGTACGTACCAAGGCCAATGCCAGGAACAGGCCCGGCTCTTCTTTAGGAAACAGTTAGGAGGCTGTTGTGATAGAGTGTGGTGAGCAGAGAGGAGAAGCACAGAAGATATTTGGGAATTGCAGTGAAGGGTCTGACCACAGAGGCTGTGGAAAAGACTGAAGAGGGATGAGAAGTCACTGAAAGGCTTTGATCAGTGAGTGTCCTAACATCATTTCCAGTTTGGGAGGATTGCTCTGGTTGTCATAGGAAGAAATGACCATGGTGGACCAAAGCAGCAGCAGCAGCACTGGGAAGCTATTGTCATCTGTCAGGAGGTCTTGCCATATGTAACCCAAGGTGGGCTCAGATGGCATATCCAAACTGGAAGTGCTGAAAGTCACCAGCCTTGGATTCATTTTGAAAATGGAACTATCAGGCTGTCTCTAGCAGAAGTGCAGTTGGATTGTGAGTATAAAGGTATATCAGTGTCAAGACCGTGAGACACTGGGGAGTCATCAGCATGACAGTGAAGTTAATGTTCATAACGTCGAACTCATCCAAGAATAGAGAGTGGATGGGCCGGGGAGTTAGCTCAGTGGTTCCAGCGCCTGTCTTGCAAGCGCAAGGGCCCGGGTTCGATTCCCCGGTAACCACATAACAATACTGGGTGTGGAGACTCACCCCAGCAGCAACCAGTACCACATACGACAGTGCCGGGCGTGGTGGCTCACGCCTGTAATCCCAGCACTCGGGAGGCAGAGGCAGGAGGATTGTGATGTGAGTTTGAGGCTGAGCTCAGGGCCAGCCTGAACCACAAAGCGAGACCCTGTCTCAAAAAACCTTAAAAAAAAAAAAAGAATAGAGAGTGGATGAAGGAGAGGGTGAGGACTGAACCCTGGGGCACTATAGGTTGTAGAGGCAAAGAAGAGGTGGATCCAGCAAAGAGAATGGCAATCAGGTTGACCACAATCATTAATTGGGAAGACTGGTGCAGGTAGCTTTTAAAGAAGAGTGAGTACAGGCTGGGTTAGGTACTACTGAGAGATGAAAAGAGAGGTTTCAGATAGGACCCCAGTGGCCTCACAAGTTGGAGGAGAAAGGAAGCCACTCAGGGTTCAAAGTATTACAGGATGAGAATGGGATATAGTGCCTATATGAAGACCAACTCTCGTAAGGATCTTCCCTCACTCCTCCCCTTTCTTCCATTCCCCTCCGCTTCGATTCCCTCCCTTCCTTCTACTTAATGATCCAGTGTGAGAAGATTAGGAAGGGGAAAGAAGATAACTTAAGACAAAAAAAAATCCCTGGAAATGTGAGAGGATGGATCTGAGTGTGGAATGCGGGGACTGGATTTATATGGGAAGATCGGCTCTTCTCTGTCTGGGGAAAGGGGGCAATCTGGGGACAACGCAGGTGCACTAACAGGTCAGGGTGCCCGGGTTCTCTTCTGATTACCGCTTTGTTCTGGGAAGAATAAGAAAGGTCAGTGGCTGAGAGTGAGAAGGCTAAGGGGCTGGAGAGTCAAAGCCAGAGGAGAAACTTTTCGTAATTTGGAAGTAGAGTGAGACTAAGAATATTGAATCTGAGCTTTGCAAACTATCTTCCAAGTTGCATACATTCATAAATCACTTAGCATGTGCTTATACCACACCAGCTTTGGTAAGGTCATTGTGTTCTGCGACATATTCAAATAAGAAATATATTTAACAGCTGGCTCTCCTTATCCATGGGTTCTGCATCCATTAACCAAACATGAAATGGATATATTTGAAAAAGTTGCATCTATCCTGAACTTGGTAGTGTTTTCTTTCCTTGTCATTTTCTAAACAATACAGTACAGCTATTTATATAACATTTATACTGTTTTAGGTGGTATCATAAGTACATGATAGTATGAGAAATGTGCTCTAGTTTCTAACCTATGGAATTTAAAAAAATTGTGGCCTACAACTCATTTCTTTGCCCCCAAAAATCAAGATAAAGAATATAGATTTGTGGGTCTCCTTTCTTTTTTTTTCTTTTTTTTTTTTTTAGGTTTTTTGAGACAGGGTCTCGCTTTTGTGGTTCAGGCTGGCCCTGAGCTCAGCCTCAAACTCACATCACAGCAATCCTCCTGCCTCTGCCTCCCGAGTGCTGGGATGACAGGCATGAGCCACCACGCCTGGCACTGTGATATGTGGTACTGGTTGCTGCTGGGGTGAGTCTCCATGCCCAGTATGGTATGTGGTTACCGGGGATTGAACCCAGGTCCTTGCGCTTGCAAGATAGGCGCCGGAACCACTGAGCTAAATCCCCGGCCCTGTGGGTCTCCTTTCAGGAAATTTAAAGTCACATATACCAAGGTTGAGAATTAGAATGGGACAAAATTTTACTAGGGACACTTGCTACACATCAGGAACTGATTAGGTTTGTTGCAGACGGGGTCTACTGAATGTTTGTTATTCCAGAGAAGATATTTTGGATGACACCGTTGCTCTTATAAGTAGTAGATCCAAACTGTCTCCAGTATTATGCTGGTCCTTGATGGCTTCACTGAAAACCAAGAGCTAATTCTTCTCTGCACTTGCTTCTATGTTTTTGTAAAACCAGACTGCTTTATTACATGTATAAATCTGTACTCTTAAATTATTTGGGTAAAGTTTGGATATCAGATCAAAGCCATGTGGAAACTGGCTACTTATTCATGCTTCTAATTTATAGGTTCAACTGGGATTTCTAAAAAATATGTAGTTACAAATATACCTGAAAAGCAGGACTAATATTTGCTCAGTGTCACCTAGTTCTCAAAATCTAAAATTTAGAAGGCTTATTTCTCACAGTGCTAACCAAATTAGTAATTACCCAGTTGAAAAACAGAAAGTATACATTGTGCTGAGGGGTCACTACTCTGAACCAAAAATAGGGAAGTCAGGAAGAAAAACAAAGTATGTCAGGTCCAGGGGCACCAAAGTGCCTTTGCTTCCCATTAGAAAATGCCCTTCATAAATGTCTGTGAAAAACCTGTGTGGGATTGATTGGAGAGGTTATGTCTCTTCAGACCTTTCCCTCTATCCTGGGAAGAGAAATTGAGTTGTTTACTCTTTTGAATGTTCCACTTTTAAACTTTCCATAAGTCACTTAGAGTATGGCTGAGTTGTCTGTTTCCACCAGAGTTGTTTACTCTTCTACTGGGTCATAAAAGGTATGTCACAATTCCTCTGGCAAGTATTTCTGCATAACCAGAGCAGTATTCAGAAGCAGTAGGACAAATTTAGGTATTCAGACTTTTTTTTGAGACAAGGTCTTGCTTTGTAGTTCAAGCTGGCTCTGAGCTTACTATGTAGCTTAGGCAAGCCTCAACCTCACAGCAATTTTCTTGCCTCTGCCTCCAGAGTGCTGGGATTACAGGTGTGGTATGCTTGCAAGATAAGCAGTGGAACCACTGAGCTAAATTCCTGGCCTCCTACTCAGATTTTTTTAAAAAGATGTGCTCTAAAGAAAAGTTTCCAGAAACAAAAGTTAACCGTATTGCTCTGTTACTGTTGTAGACACTCTACTATAGAGATGGACATTTCTTTAAATTTAATCATATCAGATTCTAACTAGCAATGCTTTCTTTTTAAATTTACCTTATTTAAAAAGAGAACTTAATGATAGGAGGACTCTGAAAGCAATAATTGGTATGGAATCATAGATACTAACTTTTGTTTATCTCTTACCCTAAAGGGCAAGGAAAGATTTTGATCTGTCAGTGTTGATGGGAATATACAGTGTGTCCTATCTGATTGGTGGTGTGAGAGATAGTGGAATGTCTTCTACAGAGACCTGGAAACATCTATTTTTCTATACAGGGGAACAACCCGTGCTCTGCTGTACATCCCTGGAATTGAATGAATGATTCTGTACTTGAAGGAAGCACTGAGCAAGTGTACGGTATATCACTGGAACTAAAAAGCTCAGAGAGATGTATAGCAAGTAATTTATGAGCAGAAAATTAGTAGTTATGACTGGACACCATCTACTCTGGAGAAACTCGTGTGTGTACATCTGAGTTTTACTTCAGGTGGATGTCTGTCTGTCTGTAGGGTGAGCAGGAAGTAGAAAGGATTGGTCAACAAATATAGCTAAAAGAACTATCACTGTTCTTCTTCCTTTTAAGCTGTGCAAAGTCTAATCTTCACTTTCTTACCCTGTGTTCTCATTTGTCTGTGCTAGATGGAGATTTTTGTTTTGTTTTTTGAGACAGGGTCTCACTGTGTAGTTCAGGCTGGTTATGACCTTGAAATGTGGATGTAGGTTTTGTGTGCTAATATATTCACTCTCAACTTGGCCCGTGTTCCATGATGTGTTGGTAGAGTCCTTCTAGGAGAGAAAAAGTAACTGATATGTAGCGTTTGCCACATGCTGAAGTGTAAACACGTTCACTGTGGTTCGGTTCAAAGTCCCAGTGTGATGTCACTGAACTTAGAGGAGGAAAGAAATGCAGCTGGCATTTGGGAGCTATCATATGCCAACCCCAGGACATCACTGTCCATGTCCTTGTTTGGTGCTTCTTTTAAGTACAGAACTTAATTCAGGTATCAGAAAAGAGGCTGGTGTCTCCCTTTTCTTTTCCTGCACCAGCTGCCTGCAGAGTCACTACCTCAGGACTTCTCCTTTTTAAATCTCTGTTTATGTGGTACTTTTGTTCTTTCTAACGTAATCTCTTTGTGTTTCATCTCAGCATGTGTTATCTGCTTTACTCTGTGATTAAGAGGAGCTAGTTTTATCTTCTGATTTTAAAGATGGTTAAAAGGTGGGATTTCATTGTGGCTATTTGGATTAAAAAGCATGAAAAGCTTTCTGTAAATAACTATTAAGTGTTCTTTATCTCTGCCCTAAAGGCTGGTCATAGACATTTGTGAACAATTACATTTCTATTATCTTATAGGATGTGCTTTTATTTGCATTGCTTCTTTTCTTGTGTGTTGAACATTGGATTTATTTTAAGCATCCCTTTCCCTTTTCATAGTGTGAGATTTGTGAGGAAGGAAATCTCTGTTTTCCAATTTTGTATACCCTGGCCTCTAACAATTACTTGAAATCAGTCATTTGTTGAGTGAACAATGAAAACTAGACATATGCGTAATTTTCTATCTCATCATCACAGAAGGGGAAACACATTTGGAATAATCGAAATGAGTGTGCGGGCCGAGATGTGGTTATCACATAAGATGTAATAAGATGTATTGAGGAGTGTAGCACTAAGTCTTAGATACACCATCCATGGATAGGAGCAAAGGAGACAGTGTGCATAGCAAAGGACAAAGAAGGGTTAGAAGAAGAGAAAGAAGAGGGCAGGCCTGACCCACGTAAAACAGAGCTACAGGAATATTTCACATACAATGAATTGAGAAACAGTACCTGGATGTGCGTAGAAGAATGTCACTTGTAACTTTTAGAGTGCAGTTTATTAGAGTGAAAGCTTTATTTCAGAAACTTAAAGGAGGTTTAATGGGAAGAAATAAGAATCAGTAAATGTGGATTGCTCTTCCAGTGACTGAAATAACGTAGAAATTAGATAGATGTTAGTTCTAAAGAGACAAGAGAACTCTTGGAGGGATAACTGTTATTTTTATTTTACTGTTGGAGGAAGTTTTCATTGTTGCTGTTATAAATGATACTTCATAAAGGAGGTTTAATATGGAAGTGCTATATGGAAAGTTCCATGTTTTGCTAAGTTGATGTCTTTCCAAATTTGAGAGCCTAATTGAAGTGGTTGGAGATCTATGGTCTAGCATAATATACTTCATAGTATACATCTAACAACACCATGATTTTGGTTGGCTTTAGTTTACTATATACTACTACAAGAGCATGAAAAATCAGTTCCAGGTGTTACTGTTAGTGTGTGTATTATAAGTCATTTGTTTGAATGTGGTATAGCCTATGCTTTAAAAGATTCCAGAACTTGTTGCTTTAAATCAATAAGTGGCATTTCATCAGTGTGTCAATAAATTGGAGCCCACAAATAAAATAAGAAACATGGCCATTGCATCCGCGCCGGGGTTGGAGCTTGCTGGCCTCCAAGCCCATGCCGGAAGAGCGCCCAGGAACTGAGTATAGCAGCGGGCAGCGCCACAGAGGTGGCTTTGGAGTCAGCCTTTGGCGCCATAGCATCTGCGCCAGGGTTGGAGCCTGCTGGCCTCCAGGCCCATGCCGGAAGAGCACCCAGGGAATGAGTATAGCAGCGGGCAGCACCGCGGAGGTGGTGTTTGATGCCACTGCAGTCACAGCAGGGTTGGAGCCTGCTGGCCTCCAGACCCACTCCAGAAGAGTGCCATGGGACTGCATATAACAGAGGGCAGAGCTGGGGAAGCAGCAGTCCATGCCATCGCAGCCAAGGAAGGCCAGAGTCTGACTTTCTCCACATCTACTGAAGAAGCACATCCAGGGACTCTGTATTAGTAAGTTGGTGGGCCTGTTGGAACATCAGCCAGTTCTATTGCAGCTCCACAGGGCCAGCAGCCTACTGGCCTCCAGGCCGACTGCACAAGTGACCCCAGGGACTCTGTATTGGTAAGCAGGCAGGCCTCTTGGAACCTCAGGCAATGCCATTGTAGCAGTGCAGGAGCCAAAGCCTTCCTGCCTCTAAAGCAGACAGGAGAAGGTGTTCTGTCTGAATTGTTTGAGTGCCTCATGTGGTGTGCCAGAACTAGGGGTTTTTCTTTAGGTCCCAATACAGACTGTAAAGAACAACCCAGGAAACACTGATATTTTAGGAGGAAAGAGACTTGCAACAAACATCGCCAGAAAACAGGGCAGGTACAAAGCCAAAAACAACAACAACGACAAAAACTCAGAGATGAGGAAACACTCAAAGTCTCAGATACAAAGATCCTCACCTCAAGGTAACAGAGGGGGAAGGGAAATAGAGAAGTTTGAAGGCCAGTCTCCAGGGTCCTCAGAGATGGTAACCAAAGCAGATCTAGTAAAATGGAAATCAGAACTGATCTCTGAGATGAAAGTAGAGATATTGGACACTGTCAACACGATGAGTGACAAAACTAAAGAGGAAATTATTGAGTTGATAGAATCCAAGATAGCAAAAGCAATGGAACCTTTTAAACACCTACAAGCAGAAGTCCAGGTAATTAAGAAAGAAAGTGAAGATTTGCACAATAGAATGAATATGGCAGAAGACCGAATTTCAGACCTAGAAGACAGGATCTCAACCAATGAACTGGAAAGGCATAATCTATGGAAAAAAGCGAGTGATAATGAAAAGTCAATCCAACAGCTCCTAGATGATTCAAAGAAGAATAATATAAGATTGATTGAAGTCACTGAGGAAGCAGGAGACAATGCTAAAGACATTAAAAAACTATTCACAGAGATAATGGCAGAAAACTTCACAGGAAAAGGAAAAGAAGGGACGTACAAATATATGAAGCATACAAAACTCCACACGCCCGTGACATGAAAAAGCTACACCTAGGCATATCATCATAAAAGTCCCAGATATCCAAAAGAAGAATGAAATGCTGAAAGCAGCCAGAGAAAAGAAAACAGTTACATTCCAACGGAAGCCCGTCAGGATCACGGCAGACTTCTCAGCTCAAACACTCAATGTAAGGAGAGCCTGGAGTGAAGTGTTTCAAACCCTAAAGGAAAACAACTTCTAACACAGACTGATGTATCCTGGAAAACTATCCTTCATACTGATGGGGAAATAAGATACTTCCATGACAAAGAACACCTGAAAAACTTCACAAATACAAAACCTGTGCTCCAAAACATTGTAAAGAGAAAAATAAGGAAAGTTACAAATCCATGAGACCTAACCAAGTCAACCCATGGGACCAAACAAGAAACTGACGGGAAAAGGGCAAAAGTAGAATAACACAGCCAAGAACAGGAAAACATGGCAGCACTAAATTTGCCTATATCAGTCATAACCATTAATGTCAGTGAACTCAATGCACCAATTAAGAGATACAGACAGGTAGAGTGGATCAAAAAGCAAGATCCTACAATCTGATGTATACAAGAAACACACCTAATTCAGAAAGAAACCCACAGACTGAAAGTAAAGGGATAGAAAACAATACTCCCTGTAACAGGAAACAGCAAGAAAGTAGGAGTGGCGATTTTATTTGGAGACAGAATAGACTTCAAGCCAAAACTGATAGAGAGAGATAAAGATGGACACTATCTTTTAGTACGGGGAAAAATTCAAGAGAAAGAAATAACAATCTTAAATATCTGCTCCAAATTCTAATGCACCCAACTATATAAAACAAACACTAACGGACATGAAAAACCAGATAAACTCCAATGTAATAATAATAGGGGACCTCAATATCCCACTGTCACAAAGAGACAGATCAACTGGACAAAAAGTCAATAAGGAAATACTTGAGCTCAACCAGACTCAACAGGAAATGGACTTAATAGATGCCTACAGAGTATTTCACCCCACAAAGCCAGAATTTACATTCTTCTCAGCTGCTCATGGATCATTCTCCAAAATAGACCATGTGCTCATTCATAGAACAGGTTTAAGCAAATATAAAGGGATTGAAGTTATCCCTTGTATACTGTCTGACCATAGAGCTCTGAAATTGGAGCTGAATAGCACAGGAAAGCCCAGGATCCTCACAAACACATAGAAACTGAACAATACTCTGCTGACCAACCAATGGGTCACAGAAGAAATTAGAGAAAAAATTGAACAGTTCTTACAACTAAACGATAACCCCAGTACAACATATAGAAATTTGTGGGACACAATGAAATCAGTTCTACGAGGAAAATTCATAGCAGTGGAGGCCTACATCCAGAAAACGGAGCAAGCTCAAATAAACAATTTAATGCTGAACCTCAAGCGACTAGAAAGAGAAGAGCAAAACAAACCCAAAGCTTGCACTAGGCAAGAAATTATAAGGATCAGGGCAGAAATTAATGCAATAGAAATCAAGAGAACAGTTCAAAAAATCAATGAATCGAAAAGTTGGTTCTTTGAGAGGATAAACACAATTGATAGACCTTTAGCCAACTTTATTAAACAAAGGAAGGAAAAGGCTCATATCTATACTATTAGGAATGAGAACGCAGAAATTACTACCAACTGAACATCGATACAAAAATCCTCAACAAGATACTGGCAAACAGAATACAGAGAATTATCAAAAAGATTATACACCCTGACCAAGTTGGATTCATCCCAGGGATGCAAGGATGGTTCAACATACGTAAATCAATCAATGTTATACACTATATTAACAGGCTTAAGGACAAAAATCATATGGTCATCTCAATTGATGCAGAAAAAGCGTTTGACAAAGTACAACACC
>PVIR01022394.1:0-28250 GCA_004026965.1 Petromus typicus
AGCCTCAAACTCACATCACAATCCTCCTGCCTCTGCCTCCCGAGTGCTGGGATTACAGGCGTGAGCCACCACGCCCGGCACTGTGGTATGTGGTACTGGTTGCTGCTGGGTGTGGGTCTCCACACCCAGTATTGTTATGTGGTTACCGGGGAATCGAACCCGGGTCCTTGCGCTTGTGAGACAGGCACCAGAACCACTGAGCTAACTCCCCGGCCCCCAAAATAGATTTTAAACCAATGTACTGGTACAAATTCTCACTGTCAATTGTGATCATAATATGCATATAAAATGTACCAGTAAAATCAATAAAAAATAAACCAAAACTAAGAGAGACAAAGCAAGATAATACATCTCATAAAGGGAACAATCCAAGAGGAAAAGGTGACATTCAGGAATATACATGCTCCAAATGCTAGTGCACTCAGCTATACAAAACAAATATTAATGGACGAAAAAAGCCAGATAAACAGTAATACAGTAGTAGTGGGCAACCTCAATACCCCACTGTCACAAATAGATCAACTCGATAAAAAATCAATAATGAAATACTTGAACTGAAGCTGTCTTTTGAACAAATGGACTTAATAGATGCCTAAAGAGTATTTTACCCCACAGTCATAATATACATTCTTCATAGCTGCTTATGAGTCATTCCCCAAATAGAATACATACTAGTTCATAGAGCATGTTTAAGTAAATGCAAAAGAACTGAAGTTATCTCCTATATACTGTCAGATCACAGTGCCTTGAAATTAAGAGATCAAAAGTAAAAGAAATTCCAAGAATTTCACAAACATGGAAATTTAATAATACCCTTCTAAAGAACCAATGGATCATAAACAAAATTAAAAAAAGAAATCAGACAGTTCTGCTAGCAAACAATAATGCCATTACAACACATAGGAATCTATAGGACACAATGAAAGCAATTCTACAATGGAAATTCATAAAAGTGAATGCCTATACTAGGAAAACAGAGCAAGCTCAAATAAACAATATAATGCTGAACCTCAAGCTCCAAAAAAAGGTAGAGCAAGGCAAACCCAAAGTTCAAAAAACAGAGGAAATTATAAGGATCAGAGCAGAAATTGATACAATGAGAACTAGAAGAATGATATAAAAAAATCAACAAATCTTCATAACAACTCAGTTTGTGATAGCTAAATCTTGGAAACAACCCAAATGCCCATCAACTGGAAACTGGATAAAGAAGACGTGGTTCTTTTATAAAATGCCATAAAGAATGATAAGTTTCAGTCATTTATACTCAAATAGATATACTTTGAGGACATACTCATAAATGAAATAAATAGGTCACAGATGTGTAAATACTATATCTTCTCTCTAGTATGAGAAACTGAAGATGTAAATGAATTCTAGAAAGTATGACAGATACTGTGAAATAGAAAATATTCAAATGGTAAACGGCGATAGGAGTATATAAAGTGGGGAAAAATGTGATGGTAAAAAAGGAAACAAAGCTTATGTATATTTGGGGCAGGAGGTTGTAGAGTAGGCAGGAGAATGGGAAAAATGAGAAGTCATGTCATGTACTGGTACAAATTTTCAATGTCAATTGTGATCATGATGTGTATATAAAATGTACCAATAAAATCAATTAATTAATTTTAAAAAATCAATAAATCCAATGCTGTTTCAAAAAAACTTGGAACAAGGCCTGTGAATGGAAATAGGTGCACAGATTACATTCTTCTGTAAGAGGTAACAACTATAGATAAGTTAAAAAGAAAAAAAAATCAATGAATCAAAAAGCTGGTTCTTTGAACAAATAAATAAAATTGAGAAACACTTAGGCAATCTTATAAAAAAACAAAAAAGAAAGAAAATGCCCAAATCTATGCAGTTAGGAATGAAAAGGGTAAAACCACAACAGATCCAGTATATATCCAGAGTTTAATCAATACCTACTTTGAGAACCTATACTCCAATAAGATAGAAAACAGAAGAAATAGATTCCTAGAAACATATAAATTGTGAAAGTTGAACAAAGAAGATATAAAAATTCTAAACACTACAATACCATCAGTAAAATTGAAAATGTAATTTAAAACTTACCACGAAAGAAAAGTCTGGGTCCTGATGGCTTCACTCCTGAATTCTACAAGAAATTAAGGAGAGAGCTAATGCTACTACTTATCAAACTGTTTCATGATATTGAAAGGGAAACAGTACTCCCAAATTCAGTTCTGGAAGCAACCAATACCTTGATTCCAAAAGCAGAGAAAGATCTATCCAAACTAGAGAACCACGGTGCAATCTCCCTAATGAACATAGATGCAAAAATCTTCAATAAAATATTGGCAAAAAGAATATCAAGAATCATCAAGAAGATCATACACCCTGAACAAGTTGGATTCATCCCAGGGATGCAAGGATGGTTCAACATTCATAAATCGATAAATGTAATACACTATATTAACAGAGTCAAGGACAAAAACAGTATGATCATCTCAGTATATGCAGAAAAAGTACTCAACAAAATCTAACACTCATTCATCGTTAAAAAAATCCTCCAGATAATTGGAATAGATAGTCTTTACCTCAAACTGATAAAAGGTATTTGTGGACAAGCAACAGCCAGCATCATACTAAAAGGTCAAAAACTGAAATCTTTTTTTTTCCTATTGGATCTTTTTTTTTAATTGAAATCTTTATTGGTACATTACATATACACATCATAATTGCACTCCACAAAAAAACCCTGAAATCTTTAATGCTAAAATCAGGAATAAGACAAGTATTTCCACTGTCACTACTCCTGTTCAGTATAGTTCTGGAAACACTAGCCACAGCAATTAGACAAGAGAAAAAAGGTAAAAGAAATAAAGATAGGAAAGGAAGAAGTTAAACTGTCATTATTTGCTGATGACATGATATTCTATATAGAAGATCCTAAAAACTTGGCGAAAAGACTGCTAGACTTAATCACCAGATTCAGTAGTGTAGCTGGATACAAAGTTAACACTCAAAAATCAACAGCCTTTGTATACACAAGTAAATAATAGACTCACTGAGAGAGAAATTGGGGAAATAATTACTTTTATAATAACAACAACAAAAAAGAATATTTAGGAATCAGTCTAACAAAGGAGGTGAAGGATCTCTTCTCTGAAAACTATAGCACTCTGAAAAAGGAGATCAAAGAGGAAATCAGAAAATGGAAAGGCATCCTTATTCCTGAGTAGGAAGAACCCAAACTGTCAAAATGGCCATACTCCCAAAATTGCTATAGATTCAAAGGGATCTTAACTGAAACCCTAACATTATACTTCCCAGAACTAGAAAAAATAATCACAAGAGGCCTAGAATAGCAAATGCAATTCTAGGCAATGAGGACATAGCAGGGGGTATCACAATCCCTGACTTGAAACTATACTAGAAAGCCACTGTGATAAAAATAGCATAGTACTGGCAAAGTAACAGACCCAAGGATCAATGGAACAGATTATAAGATGCAGAAACAACTGCAGACATACTAAACCACCTCATCTCTGACAAAGGAGCCAAACACGTTCAATGGAGGAAAGATAGCCTCTAACAAATGGTGCTGGAAAAACTGGGTTTCAACCGGCAATGACTAAAACAGGACCTATATCTCTCACCATGCTCTAAACTGAAATCAATATAGGGAAAACTTTTACCAGTTGTTCCTCAGACAAAGGAGTACTATCTAGAATACATAAAGAAGGTTAAAAAAAATCAGGCCCCCAAATGTAAAGACCCAATTCAAAAATGGGCATTTGAAATGAACAAACATTTTTCAGATGAAAAAGTAGAAACTATAAATAAACATATAAAACAATGGTCCACATCACAGGTCATTCGAGAGATGCAGATGAAAAAACACTGAGATTCCATCTCACTCCGAAAGAATGGCTGCTATCAAAAAGTCAACCAACAACAAATGCTGGTGGGTCTGTGGGAAGAAAGGAACCCTTCTCCATTGCTGGTGAAAATGTAGACTGGTGCAACCGCTATGGAGCAGAAATTTCTCAAAAACTAGGATTTGAGGTTTCATTTGATCCTGCTATTTCCCTGTTGGGTATATACATGCAAGAATTAAAAGTATCACATCACAGCCATATATGCATACCCATGTTTATAAAGCACAGTTTGTAATAGCTAAATATTGGAAACACCCCAACGCCCATCAACTGGTGAGTGGATAAAGAAGTTGTGGGTTTTAAATAAAATGGAGTGCTATGTAGCTGTAAAGAAAGATAAACTCGAGACATTTACAGTTAAATGGATGTACCTTGAAGCTATACTCATAAGTGAGATAAATAGGACACAGATGTATGAATACCATAGCGTTTCTCTAGTTAAGAAGCTCAAGCTGTAAATGAGGTCCAAAATAGACAGTAGGCATTGTGAGATGGCATGACAATATTCAAAGGGGAAGGGGAACTAGGGAGAGGGAGCAGGGGAAAGCAAAGAAACAAAATTTGATAGTAGAAAGGAAAAAATGGAAGCAAAACTTAAATATGTAGGAGGGCAGAGAATTTGAAGGAGGGGCAGGGGAATTATAGAAATAAGAATCAAGATATTTTATGTACAGGTACAAATTGCCAATGAGGAATGTTATTATAATGTATTCTTAAAATGTACCAATAAATTTTTTTAAAAAGTCTGATCGATTAGGTGGTCATTTAGGCAGCTGATTAGAAAAGACTCACAGAGTGTAGGGGATTTCATGTTTGTCACAGGGGAAACTTCTACCACTGGAGAAAGAAGCAGAACTTATGTTCTTCTAGATTGAGTTCTGACACCCAAGGGTCCTGGGGAGGGCAGTAGAGCTACACTGGAGGCTTTTCCTGGCTGTCGGGTCAGATCTGCTTTTCAGAACCCTCCCTCGTAACGCCAGAGCTCTTCAGCGCTTACACTACTCTCTGAGCATACTGCACTGTGAATGGGCAGGAGTGAATCGGTTAGCAGGTGAGCCAAATGTGTATTGGGGGCTGTACTTTAGGTTTCAGATCATGACGAGTCTTCTGAGGGTCCAATGTAAAGGACTCTATGGCCTCTCTGGAGCCCTTGGAGACTCCCTGCACCAGCCCTGTTGCTGTTTGTCCTCCTTGATAGAGAAATAGGGACAGGAAGGAAAGAAGTAGAAACCAGACAATTTGTAGACTGCAGTGAGTGTTGGTGATGAGGAGCAGGGCCCCCGGGGGCTGCCAGTCCACCACATTCCCTGAAAAGTCTCAGGGAAAAGGCCTATAATTTAGGTCTGTCCAATGTATATTGTCCAGAGACTCGAAAACAGGTCTGGCATTAGCTCTTTTCTCAGAGTGGAGATGTCACTAGGATTAAATCCATGCACGATGAGCAGGTCAGGGGCCAGAAAAAGGTCGTTAAGGTTAGGTTTGAGCTCAGGAATTAATAAACAACTTTATGGAGTTGTTTATAACTCTGTAGCTTTTCCAGACCTCTGTCTAAGTCCCTGGGCAGCATCCACAGGACAGATCTGAATAACACTGCAAAGTCTCTGAAAATTGACTTCGCATTGAAACTACATCTGTGAAGACAGAATGGAACCTGTAGCTGGAACCTAACCATATAGATTTCCTGCCAAAACAAATGTAGCACATTCTTTACCAGGATTTAAACAAGATCCAGAGTCTCATCAAATCCAAAATATTATACTCAGGGTACAATCCAGTATTAGTATATAAAAAACAATGAAACGTTCGATTCAAATAGAAAAAGACAACCAACCGATGCTCACAATGAGATCATACAGACATCAGAATTATGTGACAAGCACTTTAAAGCAACTATTATAAAAATGATTGAATAATCATAAAAATTCTCAAAATAAATGGTGAAATGAAAAGTATTAGCATAGAAAAAAGAAACAAAGACCAACAAAGTAAATTTGGCATCTGAAATGAACAGACATTTTTCAGATAAAGAAATAAAAGCAGGGACTGGGGATATAGCTCAGTGGTTCCGGCGCCTGTCTTGCAAGCGCAAGGACCGGGTTCGACCCCCGGTAACCACATAACAATACTGGGCGTGGAGATTCACCCCAGCAGCAACCAGTACCACATACCACAGCGCCGGGCGTGGTGGCTCACGCCTGTAATCCCAGCACTCGGGAGGCAGAGGCAGGAGGATTGCTGTGATGTGAGTTGGAGGCTGAGCTCAGGGCCAGCCTGAACCACAAAGCGAGACCCTGTCTCAAAAAACCCTAAAAAAAAAAGAAAAAAAGAAATAAAAGCAGCTAAGAAACATATGAAGAAATGTTCAACATTGCTGGCCATTCAAGAGGTGAAGATGAAAACAACACTGAGATTCCATCTCACGGCAGAAAAAATGGCTGCTACCAAGAAATCAACCAACAACAAGTGCTGGCAGGGCTGCAATGAGAAAGGAACCCTTTTCCACTGTTGGTGGGAATGTAGACTGCTGCAACCGCTGTGGAGATCAGTGTGGAGATTCCTCAAAGGGTAAGAGGTCCCATTTTACACTGCTATTCCTCTGCTAGTTATATACACAAAAGAAATAAAAGAATAATATCATAGTAACATATGTGCACCCATGTACATAGCAACTGTTTGTGATAGCTAAATCTTGGAAACAACCCAAATGCCATCATCGGGGGAATGGATAAGGAAGGTGTGGTTTGTCTATAAAATGGAATATTATTCAGCCATTAGGAATGATAAGATTGAGTCATTTATACTCTAGTGGATGTACCTCGAAGACATACTCATAAGTGAAATAAATAGGACTCAAATGTGTAAGTATCATATCTTTTTCCAGTATGGTGCTAAGTATGAAGGTGTAAATGAATGCCAAAATGTTTGACACGTAATATGAAACAGGAAGAAAATATGCAACAGGAAAAGGGAAATGGTAGGTAGGGAAAAGTAAAAAAGGGAAAGAAAAAACTGATAGTATATATTAAAAAAAGGAAACTGCTGGGCGTGGTGACTCATGCCTGTAATCTCAGAACTCAGGAAGAGGCAGGAGGATTGCTAGGAGTTCAAGGCTTGTCTGGGCTACATAGTGAGCTCAGGGCCAGCCTGAACTACAAAGCCAGATCCTGTCTCAAAAAATAAGGAAGGAAGGAAGGAAGGAAAACAGAAAGAAAGGAAGGAAGGAAGGAAGGAAGGAAGAAAGAAACAAGAGAGACAGGACAATCTGACTAGTAATGCAAACTGAGTCTCAAAGCTTTGGTTCTCTCACTGTGTAATGCGTAAAAGGTGGTTCCAGAGACAACAGAGGCCAAAGGAACTCTGGAAAGAATTTCAAAGTGCAGGGAAACTCACACCATGTCATTAATGACTGTTAATAATGATAACAGCCCAGGCCGGGGAGTTAGCTCAGTGGTTCCGGCACCTGTCTTGCAAGCGCAAGGACCTGGGTTCCATCCCCGGTAACCACATACCATACTGGGCGTGCAGACTCACCCCAGCAGCAACCAGTACCACATACCACAGTGTCGGGCGTGGTGGCTCACGCCTGTCATCCCAGCACTCGGGAGGCAGAGGCAAGAGGATTGCTGTGATGTGAGTTTGAGGCTGAGCTCAGGGCCAGCCTGAACCAAAAAGCAAGACCCTGTCTCAAAAAACCTAAAAAATAAATAAATAAATAAAATAATGATAACAGCCCACACAGAGGTGGGTCAGTGTGGGGAATGGAGGACAGCAGGTAGCTGCACCTCCTGGGCCAGGCACACAAGTGGATCAGAATCACCTACATGTCACTGTCTCGGCCCATGATTTGTTTTGTACAGAGCAACCAAGTCCCCAGTTCTTTTATTTCGAGATAAGGTCCTGCTAAGTCACTGTTATGGCTTGTGTCCTCCAAAGCCTCATGTGGTCACAGGGGTTTTTCAGAGGAGACTGGATCTAGGGAATGTGGTGCTAGGATTATGGCTGCCCACCCTGGGTGTGGGTGGCACTGCCCAAAGGGCAGGTAGCCTGGATGAAATATAAAGGCAGATTTGGTTCTGTTGCTACTTTTCTGCTTTCCTGCCTTTTGCCTGCCAATTTGCCATGAACTATTTCTGCTGTGAGATGCCCCTCTGCCACCCTGCCTTGAAGCCAGCTTACTATGGACTGAAACCTCTATAGTCTGTGAGCCAAATAAAACTTTCTTCCTCTTATTTTATAATATATTATTTTTGAGTCAGGGTCTCACTTTGTGGTTCAGGCTGGCCCTGAGCTCAGTCTCCAACTCACATTACTGCAATCCTCCTACCTCTGCCTCCCGAGTGCTGGGATTACAGCTGTGAGCCAACATACCCGGCACTGTGCTATGTGGTATTGATTGCTGCTGGGCGTGAGTCTCCATGCCCAGTATTGTTTGTGGTTAACTGGGGATCGAACCGGGGCCCTTGTGCTTGCAAGACAGGTGCCAGAACCACTGAGCTAAATCCCCGGCCCTCTTCCTCTTATTGTAGGTGCCGGGTATTTTGTCTCAGCAATGAGAGAAATAACTAATATAGTAGTGGAAAAATTATCTTGTTTGTGGTGCCAGTATCATTAGTGTGTATACATTTGATAAATTTGTCAAGTTGTGTATTTTAATTATGCGCAAACTAATTATAATTCAAAAGCTACTTAAAAAAAAAAATCTTTCCAAAGAGACCTATTACTTTTATATCCAGTAGGTGGCAGTTGGAACCATGGATTTTACTAGAGTGTTTGCATCTTCTTTAGCAGTATTTAGTTTTAGTTTGTAAAATAACTTGTGGGGAGAGTTATAACAGGAAAAACAAAAACAAAACAAAAAGAGTATTGATGAGATATATTATCATGATATATTTTATGAGGTTAAAATAAAAACAAAATGGAACAATTTTAATAATTCATTATTAAGTTCTTATTTATTGGGTTTGTTTTAAGCTTTAGGTATATAGTAAGTATGGAATGCAGAATGAAGAGCAGGTATGGTCCCATTCCAACCCCTCTGAACAATCTGCCGGGAATCAAAAGGCTGGGTGACAGTTGAACAACTCTTTGCCCTTCTACAGACCTTTTGCTTTTGTTGTTTTTTGAAACAGAGTCTGGCTTTGTAGTTCAGGCTAACCTTGAATTCATTATGTAGCCCGGGCTGGACTTAAACTCACCACATCTTCCTGCCTCAGCTCCCAAGTGGTGGGATTACAGGCATGCTTTACCATACCCAGCTCTACATAGCCTTTTTAGGGAAGGCCTTATAGTGTATTATCAAAAACTCTCTATCATTCTCTGTTAAAAATGCTCTGCCTTAAAAAATTATAGATTAATAAAGCTGAAGTTGTAGCTCCATGGCAGAGCAAATGCTTAGTATGTAGTAGGCCCTGGCTTCAATCTCTAGTACCGTAAAAATTATACATTGAAATTAATCCAGTTAATAATATCATTGCTTCATTTTTTATAACCAGGATGAAATTTCAGCTCCTGAATTTTCCAGTTATCTTTAAAGCCTCCTGCGGCAGAAAAGAAGACCTGTCCCTCAGCCTGCATAGGGATGGGGGGCGATTCCTTTGACCCCCAGGCCAGTTATCTGTTGAAAAAAGAAAAGAAACTCTGATAAAAGATAATCACAAATATTCTTCTAAAGCATTGTTATGATTCATAAGAATATATTTAGCCACCCTGCTATCTTTCTTTTATTTTCTACTATAAAAAATCACTTAGCAGGTGTGGTGTACTCCTGTAATTCTAGCACTTGAGGAGGCTGAGGCAGGAGGATTGTAAATTCAACCCTAGCCTAGGCAATGGAGCAACTTGACAAGACTAAGACTATCTCAAAATTCAAAAAAAGGGCAGAGGATAAGCTCACTGTGAAGGTCCTAGGTTCAGTCCCTAGTATTAAAAGAAGAAATGAAATACTCGATAAGGTATTAATGGTCTAATCCAATTATTCACACAGATAGTAATCCAACTAGCAACAACTGTGATTTAGATTTTAAAAACTGAATGTATTTCTATTATCTTACTCCCTTTTAAGAAGGGGTTTTATTTATTTATTTATTTATTTATTTCTCTCTCTCTTTCTTTCTTTCTTTCGTTTTTGCTCAGGCCTTTGGGCTTGCAAGATAGGCACGATACCACTTGAGTTAAATCCCTGGCTCTATGTTCATTTCTTTTCAACTGAAAATATCATTGATTTTTAAAAAATAAGTGTTTGTTCTGTTGCAAAAATAAATGCTTGATAAAAACCTGAAAATAGCTGGGGGTAGTGGGGTAGGCCTATAATCCCAGTACTTTGGATGCTGAGGCCAAAGGATTGCCAAAAGTTTCAGGCCAGCCTGTGCTACATAGTGCGTTCAAGACCAGTCTGAACTGTCTATGTCTCAGTCTGTCTCACCCCTCACCAAAAAGAAACAGCCTACCAGTATTCTTATGACACCAAAACAAACAAGTTTTTTTTTTTTTTTTTTTTGAGACAGGGTCTTGCTTTGTAGTTCAAGCTGGCCCTGAGACCCTTGAACTCACAGCGATCCTCCTGCCTCTGCCTCCCGAGTGCTGGGATTATAGGCGTGAGCTACCTTGCTTGGCATTGTGATATGTGGTGTCAGGGATCGAACTCGGGACTTGCCAGGCAGATGCTGGAACCACTGAAGTAAATCCCTGGCCTACAAACAAGTGATTTTATAAATATGTTTCAAACACTGTGTTTCCAAGTTCATCATGATAATATAAAGGATTTCAACAAGTACCACTGAAGCACAAAAATATTTAAAAATACTGTACAAAGTGTGCTAAACACATGATCCTGGCCTTCAGCTAACCTACAGTCTAGAACACTGATCGTAAGACTTACACAGCTTTCAATGATACAAATGGCCTGCTGTAGCACACATGCCCCATAGGACACCATCACCGGTATAACATATCTAAGTGAAATATTGTTAGGGCTTGCGTAATGTACTTAACATCCTAATTGAATTAGCTTTTGGAGGACCACACTGTACTAGTCACTCAGCTATTTAACAAAAGCGTCTCAGCCTCACCCTCATCCACATACACACACAAAGATCCATATCACCTTGAAAATTCCACCGGCTTCAGGTTGCTTCAAAAGACCCTGAGGGTCTATTCCATCCCGGGCACAGGTCACATACATTTCAGAGTAATCCTTCCCTCCAAAGCAGCACGAAGTTGTTTTATCAACAGGCAACTTCACAGTTTGGAGTCTTTTCCCTAGATCATCAAATATTTAAGGTTTAGTTCCAGCAATTTCCAGCCATGCAATATTTCTGAACCCTTTTCAGGGAAACAAGGACAATCAAAGAAGACAGTGGAGGTCAGAATTCCCCCACATATTTAACTTGTCATCCTTACAAGAAAAAGACATTTTAAGTATAAATTTTGGGCTATATCTTTGGCCTTTATTTTCAAAGTTATCCCAATGAGGCCACTGACTAGATCTCTGTCTTTTAATAACAAGGTATTGTTGTTCCTCAAATGTGGTGTTTTCTAGACAAGTCAGGGAGCTCTCATTTTGCTGCAGACCTACCTGTCACAGGATCTAAACGAATCACTCTTCCTCCATTGTAACAGGCCACCCACAGCTTCCCCTCGGTATCAATACACATTCCATCTGGGATTTGCTCATCTTTCTCCAGCTTGTAAACACTTCTGCGGTTCGCTAAGGTTCAACAAGAAGAACAAAAACACAACAAAATTATAGGTGACTCAGTACTGAGAAACAGACAGCAAGCTCTCAAACTGATTATAAACACTGATCACTTCTGCTCACCCTGGGTCTGGCATGTGAATAAAGGATTTTTTTTTTATCACGTGTCTTGGGGTAGATTCATTTCCTTTTTTGTTTGGGTACATACATATCTGCCTAAGCTTTTGTGGGGGAGGCAAATAGAAATTTTTGTTGTTGTTAAGTTCTTGATTTGTAGTGCAGGCTGGCTTTGAACTCACTATACAGCCCAGCCTGGTCTTCAACTCATAGGGTCTCCTGACTCAGTCTTCTGAATACTAGAAGGTAATTCTTTTTCTTCTTTTTTTTTTTTTTTTTTTGGTCTTGCTTTGTAGTTCAGGCTGGCCTTGAGCTCACTATGTAGGCCAGGTGAACCTCAAACTCACAGCAATCCTTCTGCCTCTGCCTCTGCCTCTGCCTCTGCCTCCAGAATGCTGGGATTACAGACATGAGTCACCACACCCAGCACTGTGGTATGTGGTACTGATGGCCGGTGGGTGTGAGTCATCATGCCTGGCATTGTTGTATGCGGTTACCAGGGATGGAACTACAGCCTTTGTGCTTGCAAGGCAGATGCTGGAACCACTGAGCTAAAACCCCAGCCCTTTATTTCCAGTATTCTTAAAAGCTGAGGCAAGAGGATTGCAATTTTGAGCCTTGTCTGAGGAATTTAGCACTTAGACTACCTCAAAATAAAAAATAAATATTTTTATAAAAAGACTGGTGATGTAGCTCAATGTGAAGGCTCTGGGTTCAACACTTAGTACTGTGGGAAAAAAAAGAAAGAAAGAAAGCCAGAGGAGGAGTCGGGTATTAGAGGCTCATCTCTGTAATCCTAGCATTTGGGAGGCCGAGGCAGGAGGCAGGTATGAGTCCAGCGTGGGCAATTTAGGGAGACCTTTCTAAAATAGTATTTAAATGGAGATCTGGGGGCAGATCTCAGTGGTAAAGCATTTGCCCACCATGTGCAAGGCCCTGGATTCAATCCCTAGTATAGCCAAAAGAAAAAAGAATTAGCTTTTCAAACTCAGATTGTCTGCTCTTTTAGCTCATTCTATTATACATTATTTATCTATAGTCCTCTTCTGGTAGGACAGGATCCATTTTCTAGTGAGTCCCTTCTGGTGATGGTAGAAAGAGGATTAAAGTTTTAGCCATACTAGGCTACAGATAACATATTTTCATTGTGCTGAGGGCAATAGTTTGACCAGTGGCTTAATCAAATCTGTGTAACCATTATTATATGGTAATAACAACACCAAAAAGCTCTCTACACATGAGTTGTGAGAGTTGCCTTGCTAATGACAAACATCTGAAAACAATAAGCAGCGGTATGGAGAAAAATAAAGTACATACAGATCTGTCCTGTTCGCAGGTCATAGTCAAAGGCATCCACAGAGTAGGACAAACTGTCGATGTAGTAGAAGATCTTGTGATCCAGGGACCAATCCAAACCATTGGAGATGTCTACTTGGTCAAAGTACTTCTTCACATGGTGGTCAGGAAAGAGGGAGTAGAGCGCCCCCTGGTGCCGCTCAATAACTGCTGGGGCGGTTTCCTCAGCCATGGTGCCTACAAAGCCCCAAAGCACGAGATCAGCTCCAGAGCATGCTGCCCATGTGTGGCACCTTCATCATGCACCAGGGATCCTTCCCAGGGCTTAAAACAAGTACAGTATTATATAGTTACAATGCGGGTCTAATATTTTTCTAAAATGGCAATTACTCAGGCTGGGGATTTAGTTCAGTGATTCTGGCACCTGCCTCACAAGAGCAAGGTCTCAAATTCAATCCCTGGTACCAAAAAAATAAAAAATAAAAATAAAATGTTGGGCATAGTGGCTCACACCTGTAATCCCAGCAATCGGGAGGCAGAGGCAGGAGGATTGCTGTGAGCACGAGGCTGGCCTGGGCTACGTGGTGAGCTCACGGCCAGCCTGAGCTACAAAGCGAGACCCTGTCTCAAAAATAAATAAAGAAAGAAAGTAAATGGCAACTATTTCTGGGTGTAGTGTCACATGTCTATAACCCTAACTATATCAGAGATAGAGACAGGAGGGTCTTAAATTCAAGGCCTGCTTAGGGTAGTTAGTAAGTCTCTTGTCTCAAAAATAAAAAATACATGCATATAGCTGGGGATATAGTTTGATGGGTTCAATTCCTAGTACTGCCAAAAAAATTTTTTAAAGAAAAGAAAAAATACAATTATCTCACTTCTTTATTTCTTTATTTATTCATTTATTTTTGAGAGAGGCTCTCGCTTTGTAGTCCAGACTGGCCCTGAGCTCACTATGTAGCCCAGGTTAGCCTGGAACTCACAGCAATCCTCCTGCCTCTGCCTCCCAAGTGCTGGGATTACAGGCGTGAGCCACCACACCTGGCACCAGTGGTGTGTAGTACTGACTGCTGATAGGCACCGTGCCCAGCATTGTGGTATGTGGTTACTGGGGATCAAATTCAGGACCATGCATGAGGCAGATGCTGGAATCACTGAGCTAAATCCCTGGCCCAACTATCTCATTTATAACACAAATTAATGCTATGCTGAGAGATTCTGCTTTCAAAGAAGAAAGAATAAACATATATCAGCCTCATTTTCTCCTGCTGAGCACAACACTGGTAGCACAGCTACTTGAAAATTTTGAAAGTGTTAGCAGGTAGCTTGGGGAAGAACAGAAGAATCAGAAGTGCCATGTAATTGGTGGTGAGCGCTTTGGACTCCTCTTCAGTGGTTCCCAGCTTGAAGCCAACACAGCGTGCAGTCTAGGAATCTGAGAGAATCCCTCTCCATCTGGTCGAGGAACAGAACGAACTCTGGGGTTGGGGTGTAGCTCTGTATAGAACATTGCTCTGGTATACACTAGGTCTTGGCCCCATCTTGGCAACACACACACAGACACACTTCTTGAAGCTCAGAGGAGTGGCAGAAAGCCCAGGGTCATTTTCCACTCCTCTTTCTCATCCAAGTACTAACCAGGCCCGACCCTGCTTAACTCCTGGGATCAGACTCTACTCCTTCTCCGGTATTATCTCATGCCCCAGACAGTTCTGCAGCAGGCGCAGCGAAGAGAGTGGCCAACAGGAGCACACTAATAGCATCAAAACTCTTGGGGGAAGAGAATATTCCTTTATTTGGTGAGGCTATCTATATGCAGCTCCAAAGGGGAGATCCAACCATTATTGCTTTTATGTCTTTCTTCTGTAGTCTTAGGAATTAAACCCAGTTTCTTCACATGGAGCTACATCCCCCAGCCCTTTCTGCTGTCATTTCTTATTTTAACATAACATCTCATTAAGTCACTAAGTTGCCCAAGCTGAGCTCCACCTTGAGATCCTCCTTGCCTTAGCCTCCCAGATTGTTGGAATTCCAGGTATGAACTACCACAGCTGGCAATTTTTTTTTTTTTTTTTTTTTTTGAGACAGAGTCTTGCTTTGTGGTTCAGGCTGGCCCTGAGCTCAGCCTCAAACTCACATTACAGCAATCCTGCTGCCTCTGCCTCCGGAGTGCTGGGATTACAGGCGTGAGCCACCACGCCCGGCACTGTGGTATATGGTACTGGTTGCTGCTGGACATGAGTCTCCACGCCCAGTATTGTATGTGGTTACCGGGGATCAAACCCGGGCCCTTGCGCTTGCAAGACAGGTGCCGGAACCACTGAGCTAACTCCCCGGCCCCACAGCTGGCAATTTTATTAACCTTTTGGAGACATGGTCTTGCCTATGTATTTCAGGCTGACTTTGAACTCACTATATAGCCCAGGTTGGCCTTGAACTCAGTGATTAGCCTGCTTCAGCTTCTTAAGTGCTGGGATTACAAGTGTGCACTGCCATACCTGGTGCTTATTCTGTTTTTCTCTTTCTCTCATCCATTGTTTTCACACTGTTTCCCCATCTTCCTGCTGCTTGGCCCTAGAGGCAGCACAATAACAAGAGTGGCCGGAGGAAGGAAAAGGAGAGTCCTGAGAAATAGGCAGTTGCTTAGGAATGCAAGCTCATAAAGCTCTTTGTGGATGCCTAGGCTCATCTCCAATTTATATATACACCGGTCAGGTTCTAGTAAGAATACTAAAGATTCTGGGACTGGAGCTAATGGATGAAATTTCTATCCCTGACTGACCACGGAGAGGCATACGTGTGGCAGAGATTCATGGCACCTAACAGAAGCAGGTTGGAACTTGTAGCCTTAGCCTGAGCATAGTTATTGCTTGGTTAAACTATGGTAATAATGCATTCCAAAGAAATGAAAGAAAACTTGTTGCAAGAACGTAATATTCAAAATGTCTAGGATATAACCAAAATTTCCTCGATGCTAGAGCCAGATGTGCCTGTAATCATGAGAATAAATAAATGAGATAATTGTATTGGCTTGGTGAAAAGGATAAAACCAGATTCAAGGAAAAGAACAAAACAGAAGAGGATAAATACAGAGAAACCCACACCTGGACACTATGTTACCAAATTATTGAAAACTAAAGTCAAACAAAAATGCTTGAAAGCAATCAAAAATGAAAGAAATGAAAATTTAAAATGATACATTACATGTAGGGGAACAATGATTTCAAGGGCAAAGGGGTAATTACATATTGAAAGTGTCAAGTCACTAAGAGCATATGATTATCTTTTTTTTTTTTTTTTTTGAGACGGGGTCTCTCTTTGTGGTTCAGGCTGGCCCTGAGCTCAGCCTCTAACTCACATCACAGCAATCCTCCTGCCTCTGCCTCCCGAGTGCTGGAATTACAGGCATGAGCCACCATGACCTGCACCGCTGTATGTGGTACTGACTGCTGCTGGGCGTGAGTCTCCACACCCAATATTGTATGTGGTCACTGGGGGAGTGAACCCAAGCATATGATTATTTTAAATGTGTATTGTGTTTAACAACAGAGCTTCAGGGCCGGGGATTTAGCTCAGTGGTTCCGGCGCCTATCTTGCAAGCGCAAGGGCCGGGGGTTCGATCCCCCAGTAACCACATACAATACTGGGCGTGGAGACTCACCCCAGCAGCAACCAGTACCACATACCACAGTGCCGGGCGTGGTGGCTCACGCCTGTCATCCCAGCACTCGGGAGGCAGAGGCAGGAGGATTGCAGTGATGTGAGTTTGAGGTTGAGCTTAGGGCCAGCCTAAACCACAAAGCGAGACCCTGTCTCAAAAAAACAAAAACGAAACAAAACAAAATAAAACAGAGCTTCAAAGTAAAGTCAGAACTGAAAGGAGAAGCAGAAAAATATAGACTTACAGATGGAGTCTATCAGTAACCCTCTGATAGCAATCAATACCCGTGCACAGAAAATTAGCGAAGATATAAAAGAACTGAATGCTGCCAGCCAACTGTTTTCTGATTGGCACCAGTACTTATAAAACACTCTCCCCGCCTAATATTTCATTTATTGGAACTATTATTTATTTAAATAGGTGGGACGTGGTAGCACACACCTTTAGCCTCAGCATTCAGGAAGCTGAGATGGGAAGATTATGAGTTTGAGGCAAGTCCAAGACAACATAAAGACCCTATTTAAAAAAAAAAATCACCTAGATAGACTTCAGTGGGGTCTCAAGGGACAGAGAAGAATCTGAGTATAATGAAGACACTGGAAAGTTCATCTACTGTATCGCATTTTATCTGAAAGAAGAGCAAGTCAGAAGGAGAAAATGGATGAAAGCTGGAAAGCTGACTAGCAAGGAAGCGAGGCTAGGCCTCCCCTGCCCGGGAGGAAGGCTTACCACACGGTGATTATCTGCTATAGAACTGGCAGACTTGTTTTGTGACTGCTACTCTGCACACCCGCCTCACAGAAAAAGGTGCCCAAGTTGGACATAGTGATGGCAGCTATTCAGGAGGCTTAGGCAAGAAAATCACAAGTTTATTGTTTTTTGAGACAGTGTCTCAATATATAGTTCAGGTTGTCATTGAACTTACTATGTAGCCCAGGGTGGCCTTGAACTCCTAGTGACCCCCCCCCTCCCTCAGCCTCCTGAGTACCGGGATCACAGATATGTGCTGTCATGCCAAGCTCAGAATCACAAATGTAAGGCCAATCTTAGCAATTTAGCAAGATCCTGTTTCAAAAATACAAAAATCTGAAAGGTTGAGGTTGTACTTAGTGGTAGAGCTCTTGCCTGGCACATGTGAGGCTGTATTCCACTGTATCACCACAGAAAAAAAATTTCCTTCAGGTAAGAATCAACAGTGAATATAAGCCAGGGGAAGCCAGCCTGGGTTACACAGTGACTTCAAGGCCAGCCTGAACTGCACAGTGAGACCCTGTCTCAAAACAAAACCAAAAACAAAACAACAGTGAATATAAAACCTTGGGAGAAATTTGGTTAAGGATCAGAGTATTGATGTGGCCTTAATCTCTCTATAGCCAGCATCAAGATTGCTCCTAATGACCTTGCCTCCCGTCCTTGTCTACGTGACCAGTAGCACAGGGCAGAATCAATGGTATATCACTTCTAAGACTGACTCCTCTGAGTTGCTCTCCTTTTCCCTCTCATCATTAGCTCTGGGCAAAAAGAAGTCCTGTCTTGAGTAGCACTATTGAGAGGCCCACGTGGTGGGGACACAAGGCTCCCTTTCTGCAGGAATGAACTTGGAAGCATATCATTCAGGTTCCCAGTTGACAGTGTAACCACTCCCTCATGAGACAGCCTGCACTAGAACCACTCAGCTAAGCCACAGCCACGAGCCTTTTTTTTTAAAGAGTAGCAAAAGTTTATTGAAAGAAAGAAAGTTTCTAACAGAGACAGGAGAGGGACCTGAAAGTAGGTTGTCTCACATCCACATTCTTTTTTGTTGCAGTGGTGGTACCAGGGATCAAACTCATGACCTTACGCTTGCAAGGCAGGTGGCAGCACCACCGAGCTAAATCCCCAGCTCTACATCCACATTCTTGACCTTCAGAAAGTAAGTGAGATAGTACATATTTGCTATGGTAAGTCATTAAGTTTCAGGCTAATTTGTTACATAACAATACATGACGAATTCCACAAATTCTTATAAACAATAATTAAAAAACAGTTATGGTCAGGTGTGATGATGCATACCTCTAATCCCAGCTGTTTAGGAGGCTGAGGCGAAAGGATTTCAAGTTTGAGGCCAGTCTAGTAACTTAACAAGATCCTGTCTCAAAAATTAAACACAATTTATTTTGGCGTTTTTTTTGTTGCTGTTGTTTTGTTTTTTGAGACAGGGTCTTACTGTGCAATTTAGGCTGTCCGTGAACTTGCCGTGATCCTCCTTTCTCGGCCTCCTGAGTGCTGAGATCATAGGTAGGCACCATCATGCCTAGATAAAAATAAAATATTAAAAAGGGCTGCTCAGTGGTAGAGCACTTTCCTAGTATGTGCAGGGAACTCTGGTTCATCCCCATTACTGAAAGAGAACAAAACAGTTACTATGTTGTAGAGAAATCTGATGAGACCTTAACCAGGTCATCAACATTAACATCATCAGTGTGGGGCAGATGGACATCGTGTCCCTCCGGAGTGGCTACCCTGAGAAGGGTACAGCATCACCTACATACACAGTATTCCAGCCAAGAATGTTCTGTAGAATGTCAAGCCAACCACAAGGGAACAACAGATAATTACTAAATGAAGAATGTTCCATTAAATGGGAGTTGGAGGGAACTATATCCTTTCAAAATGTCTGTCATTAAAGAAAAACAAAGAAAGGCCACAGAAATGTTCCAGATTAAGAATATGAAAAGATAAAGCATCTAAGTACAAAATAGGACACTAGGCTGGACCCTGTGCTGGAGGGAAAAATTCTATAAAGGACATTATTCACTTCATTGATATAACTCAAATACAGACATTCATCAGACAAAATTATTGTATCAGTGTTAAACTCCTTTCAGCTGATAACTGCACCATAGTCCTGTAAGAATATGTCATTTTCTTAGGAAAGTCACCCTGAAGTAGAGATAGTACATGATACATACGCAACCTATTCTCAAGTGATTCAGGGGAAAATTACATTTAGACGTAGAGAATAAATATTAAAGCTAGAAGAGCAGCTGACAGTAGGTACATGGATAATGACAGTACTATTCTTACCTTTTCTGTAAATTTGAAATTATTTTCAGTTTATAGGGGATAGGGTGGAGCTCAGTGGTAGAGTGCTTGGTTGGCTTTCTTAGGGATTCTGCTCCCAGCACAACAACAACAAAAAATTCCAATTTAAACAATAAAATCTCTGTATTTAAAACTCATTTAAGCCACAAAAACATCATAAATATTTTAGTTTCTGTTAGAGACAGAATTGAAGAGAGTATCTAAGAAGATTTTCTCATAGGATTTTCTTCAGAGGTACAAGTTACTCAGACAATGATAACAGAAAAAGGTTGAGGGTAGAGCTGAGGACTGGAATGCTCTCCTCGCACCCTGAGGTCCTGGATTCAATCCCCAGCACTGCAAAGAAAAAGACCCAAAACCCATTTGAGGGCCGGGGAGTTAGCTCAGTGGTTCCGGCGCCTGTCTTGCAAGCGCAAGGACCCGGGTTCGATTCCCCGGTAACCACATAACAATACTGGACGTGGAGACTCACACCCAGCAGCAACCAGTACCACATACCACAGTGCCGGGCGTGGTGGCTCACGCCTGTCATCCCAGCACTCGGGAGGCAGAGGCAGGAGGATTGTGATGTGAGTTGGAGGCTGAGCTCAGGGCCAGCCTGAACCACAAAGTGAGACCCTGTCTCAAAAAAAAAAAAAAACCATTTGAATAACACTTTGACCATTGCCACAGTCAGAACTTTCTAAATCAGGGTTTCCTGCATAGCTGAATAAAGCTAAAAAGAAATCATACCAGCAAAGTATCTCCCAGCAGGATCCACTTTTCCATCATTAAATCGATTGTTTTTCTTATCTTGATCCACTGAGGCCAGGACTACTACTGATTGATTTTCCCAGTTCAAAGAACAGAACTTTGTCCCAATGGTGGCGACGTAGCCTCCCGACTGGCGAAGGGCCACGGAGCTGACTGGGGCATCTATATGGGCAGAAGCAGGGGTTGTTAGAAGGTGGCAAGCAGACCAGGACCCAGAGAGCACACTGAGGCCATCCTGTCGCCTAACATCTTTTAGAGAAGCATATTGTATATTTGTTGAGTGTCAGCTCTGTGCACTGTTCTAGACAGCAACGTCAGAAAGGTGAATACAGTCCAACTCTCCTGAATATTCCCAGGTTCGTGGGTGAAACAAAGGAGTCAAACTACAGCAGCGACTGGGGCAGGGAGGCTGAGGTGTGGAGGCGGAGAGTTCAAGGCCTACCGGGGCTATACAGCAGGTTCTGGGCCAGCTTGGAATATGGCAAGACTGCCCCTCTCGTTGAAAAAAAAAAAAAGTCAAACCGCAGCAGCAGCAATACACTGGGGCATGTGCCCCGGACAAGTTCAGAGGAGCAGTTCCTAACTGAAGAGCATCAGGATCATCGCAGAATGTACTAGGTAGGCTTTGGGCTGAGGATTTAGTTCAGGGCTGCCTCTGCCTTCCCTGCAAGTACAAGGTCCCAAGTTCGATCCCAGAATGTACCATGCTCAATTTATGGATCTCCAAGAAGCTCAGAGATGCAAACTATGTTTACTTCCAGCAACTAGGTTTCTTGACACTGCTCTCCTCTTCTAACACAATATTTGTCTTTTTTTGTGGTCCTGGGGATCAAATGTAGGCCTTTCTGTACCCTAGGCAAGTGCTGTCCCACTGAATCACATTCCTGGCCCTAACTCTTGTTCTTTAAAGGGGCTTTATTTTTTATACATTCAATTAAAAATTGTTTCTCAAATCTTCGGAAGGAAGCATGGTGAAAAATCAATAGGAATGCAGATGCAGTAATAAGACAATCACATCTCTTCATTATATTAATACATTTTGTATTTTGAAATTTTAGGTTTTCTGAGCTTGATATTTTTCTATGTACAAGAAAACATCTTTCAGCTGGGCATGGTTGCTCAGGCCTATAATCCCAGTACTTGAGAGGCTGAGGCAGGAGGATTGCTATAAGTTCAATAGCCCAGCTTGCCTGGGCTATCTAGTGAGTTCAGGGCTAGCCTGAACTGCAAAGCAAGGCCCTTTCTCAAAAAAAGAAAACATTTTTTGGGTTCTGAGGATTAATCCCTAGGGCCTTGTACATGCTAAGCACACATTCTATCACTGAGCTAAATGCCAGCCCTGGAAACATTTTTTAAAACACAGAGATTAGTTAGATGTGGTGGTACACACCTATAATCCTAACACTTGGGGGGCTCAGACTCAGATCACCTCTGATTTTGAGGCCAGCCTGGGCTATACAGTGAGCTCAAGACCAGCCTAAACTGCATAGAGAGACACTGTATCCAAACAAACAAACAAACAAACAAATGTGGAGCAATTAGGGCTGGGCTGTAGTTTAGTGGTAGAGGTCTTACCTTGCATGACTGAAGCTAAGGATTTGATCCTCAGCACCAGCCCCACCCCAAATCTAAAGTGGAGAGATTACCAGGAAGAACAGTCAGGAAATAAATTTATCAGACATTTCCTAAAGTACCTAATCAGTGCATAGTGTTGGGTGCTCTTAGCTCTGCTAAGTTGATTCCAGTCGCTGAGGCTCCCAGAGAATGTGTGGGACACTCCAAGGATGAGCGCAATTTCCCAAAGGATCTCTGTGGGTCGAGATTCCTCCTGGCAAGTTTCCCAAGCTCCCGTGGACACCATCAGCCCTTTTCATGTGTTGGGATGGGGCTCTGCAGGTCAGGGTCCACATGGGTACATGCTGAAAGGGATACACCCCACTCTACCCTCAGAGGCCACAGTCACTTTGCCTCCAGCAGCAGTCAGATTCCTAAAAGCTGTTCCCAAGCTGGGTGCAGTGGCACACGCTTGTGATCCCAGCACTCTGGGAGGCTGAGACAGGAGGCTGGAAGAAAGTTCAAGCCTGGCCCGGGCCACTTGGTGAAACCCTATCTGAAAATTTTTTAAAAAATAGAACAGGTTCTAGGAATGTAATTCAGTGCAAAGCCATGAGTTCAGTCCCCAATACTGCTTTAAAAAAAAAAAAAAGCTGTTCCCAGGAGGCTGGGGCTGTAGCTCAGTGGTATAGTACATACTCGGTATATGCAAGGTCCTGGGTTCTAATCCCCAGGATGAGAGTGAGACAGACTAAGATAGAATCAGAGACAGAGACATAGAGAGGTTGGCTGTAGTCCTTAATTGGGTTCATGGGAAGAAATACCAAAAATTCTTGTACATTCCCAAGCTTATAGGAATAGTCAGCATGACAAGCTCAGTTCTTAGAGCACATTCAGTAGCTCCAGTAAGGAGGTCCCAGGGGAAGGACAGACATGATAACTGCTCCTCCCCTGGGAAGAAGATGCCCGACTGCAAAGAGGTAAGCCAGGCCTTCCTTACCCACAGTCACTCGCTGCACTTGCTTGGTGAGTGAATCCCACCGGCAAACCCGTCTTGCAGGAATGTCTACGAAGAGCAGAGAGTTGGACGCTTCCTCCCAAACTGGAGACTCACCACACCGGCAGTTCTCAGGTAAGACACACTCGATTTTAATGGAAGACATGGTCAGGCAGCTACCTCTGGAAGACAATGCATGTCAAGTGAACCGTGATTGCGCTGAGCCAAGTCAGCACCATACCTAGCTTGAGACCTCAGTAAAAATCGCAGGCATACTTTATTTTATGCTTTGCAGGTGCTGCATTTAAAAAAAAAATACATTTTATTTTATCCTATTTCCCCCTCAAGCCCTCTCCTCTCCACTGAGATGATTCTTCTTCTTCTTTAACGAATTGAAGATTTGTGGCAACCTTGCCTTGAACAAGTCTAACAGCACCATTTTCCAACAGCTCAAGTGATTCTTAGCATTTTTTTTTTTTTTTAGTAATAAAGTCTTTTTTAAGTTAAGGCCTATACATTAAGATGTAATTCTATCACACACTTAACAGACCACTGTGGGTTGTATGAACATAACTTATATTCACTGGGAAACCAAAAAAATTGTGTGTCTCATTTTCTTATGGAATTTACTTTTATCACAGTGGTCTGGAGCCCAACCCACAACCTCTCAAAGGTATGGCTGTGTTGATAAGAACTGGAAAAGCTGGGCTTACTTTCCCAAAGTCAGAATAAGATAAGCAATGTGACAGGAGGAGGCTTGTAGTCAGAAGAAAGAGCTGATAGGAGATAACAGGAGATATCGTCAATCAACTTACCAGTGAGGTTTTTTTTTTTTTTTTCAAGCTGTCTTTATAAAAGAAGAGGGATACTTTGAAACCCACACCTGCGGGCTGGTGATCCTCATGGAACTGTTGTTTGAAGAGTGCAGGTCTGCCCTTTATGCCAGTACTCTGGCCCCTGGGGTGGTCGGGGGAGGGCAGCTCCCTCATTGGTGGCCCCTCTGGGTGTCTACAGGTCACCTTCTCTTGCTGTCCTCTCTCTCTCCACCTGTGGTGCTATTGGTCCTGTTGGAAGCCAGGGCTTTCCTGACCTGCGGGTTTAGAAATCTGTTCACCAGTAGTAATGCGCTGAGTTAGAGCTAACTGGAAGCTGGGGCTGTAGCTCAGCAGAAGAGCACATGCTTAGCATGCTGGGGCCCCTGGCTTCCATCCCTAGCAATTCCCCCATCCATTTGCAAGTTCAGACCGTGGAAGGGATGGAGAAAAGGACACCTGAGCTGGGAATTCTCCGCTCCTCTTGCTCCCTGGGAAACATGTGTCAATATGGCAAGAGTCTTGAACTCCACATGCAAGAAACTTGTAAGACTTTACACCAGAGACTGTGATCAGTAAATCAGGAGAAGGAAAAGAATTATCAGAAAAGAAAAAAACTGATCAGATAAGAACCCCGTGTGGGATTGCACTGTTGGTAAGAGAGTAGACTGGTGCAACCACGGTGGAAATAAGTGTGGAGATTTCCTCAAAAAACTAAAACTAGAGGTTCATTTGTCCTGGCTATTTCCTTTCTTGGTATCTTTCCAAAAGAATTAAAAGTATCATTCATGGCGATATATGCAGATGCATATTTATAGTGGCACAGTTTGTAATGGCTAAATCTTGGAAACAGAACAAATGCCTATTTACTGATGAGTGGACAAAGATGTGGTTTTTTATACAATGGAGAACTACTCTGCCATAAAGAAGGATGAGCTTCAGGCATTTATAGCTAAATGGATGAACCTTGGGGCTGTACTCTTAAGTAAAATAAATCAGACACACGTTTAAATACTGCATTCTGCCTGGGATTTAGCTCAGTGGTTCTACCATCTGCCTTGGGAAAGAAAGGTCCCTAGTTCGATCCTGGGTACCACATACAACAATGCCGAGAGTGGTGACTCATGTCCACCAGCAATCAGTACCACAAACCATAGTGCTGGGTGTGGTGGCTCACGCCTGTCATCCCAGCACTCGGGAGGCAGAGGCAGGAGGGTTGCTGTGAGTTCGAAGCCGACCTGGGCTACATAGTGAGCTCAGGGACAGCCTGAACTACAAAGCAAGACCCTCTCTCAAAAAGCAAAAAAAAAAAACAGGGCCGGGGAGTTGGCTCAGTGGTTCCGGCGCCTGTCTCGCAAGCGCAAGGACCCGGGTTCGATTCCCCGGTAACCACATAACAATACTGGGTGTGGAGACCCACACCCAGAAGCAACCAGTACCACATACCACAGTGCCGGGCGTGGTGGCTCACGCCTGTAATCCCAGCACTCGGGAGGCAGAGGCAGGAGGATTGTGATATGAGTTTGAGGCTGAGCTCAGGGCCAGCCTGAACCACAAAGCGAGACCCTGTCTCCAAAAACCTAAAAAAAAAAAAAAAAAACAAAAAAACAACAACAACAACAACAAAAAACCCCACACAAACAAAAAAACTGCATTGTTTCTGTGGTGTGAGAAACCAGAAGTGGAAATAAGGACTGAAATGTAGAACAGATGTTGGGAAATGGGAACAAAGTGTTCGAATGGGAAGGAGAACAAGGGAGGGGGAAGGGAAGGAGAAAGGAAGGAAAGGACAAGAAGAAAAGAAAAGACAGAAGGAAAAACATAAAGCTTTCATATATAGAGAGTGGAGGGGGGATGGGAAAAAGGCAAGCAGTAAGGTAACAGGTGTAAATCTCCTATGATGAATTTTATCATTACGTATGTCTACCACGTACCAATAAATGTTTTGCCATTAAAAAAATCCCATATGGGAGACAAGCAACTTTCTTTTTAAAAAAATTTTTTATAGCAACAGGGATCAAACCTGGGATCTTTGAGTTCTATCCCCGATAACTACATACCACAGCGCTGAGCATGGTGGCTCACACCTGTAATCCCAGCGCTGAGCATGGTGGCTCACACCTGTAATCCCAGCACTCAGAGGCAGAGGCAGGAGGATTACTGAGTTCGAGGCTCACCTGAGTTAGATAATGGGTTCAGGGCCAGCCTGAACTACAAAGCAAGAGTCAGTCTCAAAAGAAAAAAATAAGGGAAAAAAAAGAAACCTTGCGCTTTTGAGGCAGGGCCAGAAGCACTAAGCATAAATCCCGGGCTTTCAGGGAACTTTCAATAACATCCCTCGCTCATCCCCACCGTGCTCACAATAGGCAGGTTTCCAGTTGTTACAAATTGCTGGCACTGGTGAGCTTTGCCCAGGTGTCTATCTGTTTTAACTAAGTGGTCCCACACATGAGTGAACAAATGAATACGAGAGAAGGGAGGAAAATGATCTTTGGTTTGGAAAATGATCTTTGGTTTAATAATTCTTTCAATAGTCTGGGCTACATAGGAAGTTTAAGGCCACTTATATATAGTAAGATTGCCTTCCACCTGAAAAAAAAACTCCCTCAGTAAACTACTTAAAAAAAAAAAAAACCACACACACCTCAAATTTGTCTCAAATACTGCCAGTCTCACTGCATTTGGAATGGTCATTGAAGTTAAAAATTGGCTCGGACACCAAAGGCCTTCATGCTATCAGTCTTAGATAAGACTCAACATCAGAAGCTTCACTTTTGAGTAGTGACTTTTAACCCCGCTGTTCTGCCTGTCACGCAAGTCAGAGGCTGGCAAATGGCCCATTTCTACACCAGGCCCTTGCTGCGAAGGAGTGGGTGGGAGCGGAGAAAGGCAGCTGGGCCCGAACCATGCCGGGGTACCCTGCTCAGTCTGGGCCTTCCTTCTGCCCCACAGCCGCCGCGCTGCGGCCTGCGCGGCTGCATCGGCGACAGCGATAGCAGGGGACCGGAAAGCTGCAGGCTGAGCCTTCTCATCCCTGGCCCTATGGGCCTCTGCTGCGGGTGCCCAGGCCAGCCCGGACAAACTTGGCGCGGGTCTCCGGGTGGGCACAGCACCGCTCCAGCTCGGGAGACTGGGTCAGATCGGGTCTCGCTCCACCCTCGCCGGGGGTGGGGTTAGGGGGAGGACGTCGACCAGGCACTTACCACGGCCGTGACTTCTCCGGTGGCTGCAAGGTCAGGCACAAGGCCTGCGGGGGAGGGGAAGCTCCTTGGCACACAGCGGCTGGGCACGTGGATGGCTTCAGGCCTGGGTTCCGGGTGTTCGGGCTTGCTGGCTTGCCTGGTTCTGCTCCTCCAAAGGCCAACGCTGTACCCTCTGCTCCCAGAGCGGGCAGGGGTGGGGGTTTGGCGTGGGGGGAGTGGAGGGGCCAGGGCATAGTGAACCTAAACTTTGGAGTTTGAACTAGGCTATCTAACATTTATCTTTTACTTAAACAAACAAACAAAAGTTGTTAAAATGCCCAACAGATTGGAACAGGGTCTGGTTAAACACAAACATTTAAAAAGGAAAGAACAAAGCGATTAAACAAATCCTCCCTCTAACCCTGTCAGGAACACCGTGATGGCTGGAGGCCGTCTTGCAAAACGTTTTTGGTGCGGAAGAGAAAAGACTGTATTTGATTGGATTGTAAAATCATATTAAAACAAAATAAAACACACACACACACACACACACACACCACAATCCTGAGCTCAGCTTTATGGTCCCCAAGGAGAGCCTAAGCGTATTTCGGACCTGCCACCTATGTACAACTTGCTCGAGTTTCTAAGATAACATTTTGTTTTGCAGTGCTGGGGATGGAACCTCGTGTCTCACAAGAATGCTAGGCAAGCGATCTGGCACTGAGCTGCAGCCCTTGACCCTGAGAGAAGGAGGTGAACAGAACAGCCTTGTCTCTGGGGAGATAGCAGCAGGGACTAACTGCAAGGGGAGTCAGGGAAACTTGTGAGGCGGTGAGAACGGCAACATGGATTACGTACTATCAAAAATCACACACTTCTACACTTCAGATTTGTATTACTTCATTATCTCATTGTAGCCTTCCATTACCTGCTATCTGGATTATCCTAAAAAAGGTCTTAGTACACTCAAAGCAACATCAATTTTTTTTTTTTTTTTTAGGTTTTTGGAGACAGGTTCTCGCTTTGTGGTTCAGGCTGGCCCTGAGCTCAGCCTCAAACTCACATCACAATCCTCCTGCCTCTGCCTCCCGAGTGCTGGGATTACAGGCGTGAGCCACCACGCCCGGCACTGTGGTATGTGGTACTGGTTGCTGCTGGGTGTGGGTCTCCACACCCAGTATTGTTATGTGGTTACC